>JAECUM010016055.1:0-55347 GCA_016617855.1 Megalonaias nervosa
TTGATAGTTTGGGTTGTACTTTGACGTAATATTTGCAAATATGTTGACATGGTCTTTTTTAACCTTAGAAGGTTCTGGAAGGTAACTTGTGGTCCACATTTTATTTTTGTTAGGTTTGTTGATAAATTTCTGATAATAAACACAATTATTCATTCCATTTTAACAGCATTCTTTGTAGAATCACGTTTACTTGTGTTCAGGTATAATTTGAGAGGAATGAAGTTACTAATGTGCTATTTAACTGGATTAATACTATTCTAGGATTATCGTTGAAAGACATTATTTATAATGCAATTGTGGTACCTCAAGACTGTCGGTACAATATTTCATTCTAGTTTATTAGAATTCATTCGGAACATTCTACACTTTTGGACTTGTGATTTAATTTGCATCACTGTACGTTCCTATTAGTTACATTTTTAAATCTTAGAGAATTAAATTATTTGTTCATGTTGCATAACTTGTTGGTTTTCTTGTTTTCCCTTAAATAGTTTTCAGAATCGTAGCACAGATTAAAAATAATTTTGATCCAAAACCTAAAATTAAAAATCCTTCTAAGATAGATTCATAAATTTGATTTCATCAAGTTGTAAGATGATTGAACTGAATCTGTTAAAAATATTATTCTGATCATACATATTGAATTGACAGACGAAGACAGATTTATTGAAATATACACATTAGAATTAATGGATGGAAAATGCATCATTTTAATATGAGAAACATACATCGTGTTGAAGAGTTTCTTTTGAATGAAACGTCTATATAACGAGTTTTTATGAAACATTATCATATATATATATATATATATATATATATATATATATATATATATATATATATATATATATATAGTGATGTGTCGAAATTTGAATGTGTATTGAACCTTGAAGTTGAATCAATTGTGCATTACAATTTTATTACAGTCAAGCCAGAAAAGTCTTTGTGAAAGGTAACTTCGACATTTTCTCTATCTCAGCTGTTAAACTTGATAGGCCAGCATCCGCAGTTCTGTGAGAATTGACCCTGGGAGCGTAATGCTATCCTGGGGAAAGTACAGTAGAGTTACCGACCATAACCGCTTGAAAGGAACCTCATGGCAAATAATCATTTTTTCAAAGGGAGGTTGATGTGCATCGTAATTCTCAGATTCTATATCAAAATCTGACGAAAGAAATAATTATCTTGGGGGAAATTTAGGAACTGCTGCTTACGATTGGTCCGTTAAAATAAGGCGTACACCTTGGAAGTAATTTGTATTTAAAAGTAACGACCTTGGTCAAAACTCTTTAGTCCGATTTTTCTTGCGAGAAGACAAAGTTTGACTCCGGGAGAACCTAAAGAATAGTGCTTTCCTCGTTAAAACAAGTAAAAGGAGCAGGTGGCTGTCTTGTAAGGATAAACAGGCTATAGTGCTAGGACGCACAATATGTGAAAATAAACAGCATTAAGGTACGCAATTTTAATGTTCATGTAATTTCTTGTTTTGTTTGTTTTGTTTTATGCAAATGTGTTTGATATGACCATGACCCATACTATGTATAGTTTATTCAATTTCATGGAAATCTGTTGAAATGCTAGAGTTCTTATGCAGTTTATTTCTTTAATTTTACAGCTATTAGTTCATTGATAGAATTGACAGATCGCATGCGATCCAAAGTTTCAGATGTGTAGGGTTTCATAGGGTTATATGAATTAATTTCCTTTTTCTGTTCGGTTGATACTGATTATCGTGAGTTAATGATAATTGCATATTTATTTATGATTTTGTAATGCTTAGAGAATCTTGTAGGTTAGGAATTACGATGAGCTAGAATTTAGTGAATCTTATGCAATAGCAATCGAGCATGTATCTTATTGAGTGGAACTGACTCGGTTAGATGTAAGTAGTCATATAGTAGCATATACAGAAATATACAGCAGTGTTTGTATACACCGTTCACGTGTTAATTTATGGTCAGTCGCTGTGAAGCGAGAGCGACGATCTATCGAATTAGGTCAGACTTGGATGTATATTACAGGGGTCATTTGTAACTAGAGATAACGATTGTACTGTTAAGGTCTCCTTATGTCAGAATGTATGCAGTGTGGATAGCTATTTACGCTTCTGAGCAACGAAAGTGAGAGAACTTTATATACGTATAGTTGGAGATACAAATAGAGATTTAGTGGTAATCTTGTCATTGAAGGAAATAGCTCTCCCAGGAACTGACGGGGACAGTCCAAAGCGGGAAGTCCGGAAAGAAATGAAGAGTTCAGAATAGAAAGATCAAAGGAAGAACACAGTATACACGTGGACATGGGAAGACGTTGGATACAAGGAAACAAGACAAGGAAGCGACGCTAGGTGATGCAAATCAGGCGTGGACATTGTGCTCCATTCACCACTCGTAACCATGATGAATAAATAGAACACTGTTATTAAATTCTGTTAACGTGAAATCGTTGAATTGAAGCTGACACTATTAGCTTCTTTCTGTTATCGATTACATTTTTATTTTCTTGCCTAAGAGGCTCGTTTTTATTATTTCTTCTCAATAGTCTTGCTCAGTTCTCTGTTGATGTTCCATCTATCCACTCACACCGGGCAATAACATCGATGGAGGCCACCCTCTAGATAACGATCGCCAAATCTATTAACCACCCCTCTTTACTAAGAAAGGAACGTTATATATATATATATATATATATATATATATATATATATATATATATATATATATATATATATATATATATATATATATATATTGTGTGTGAAGTATAAGTGTGATATGTAAAATTAATTATTTTTGGATGTCTTTTTGTCCTATATTCTGAAGTGTGTACGAATCCTTATATTTTCACACGTAAATCTTTAAGATTTCCCTTCATGCAATGTGACGCTTGATTGTGTGTGCGTACTTAAACTATACCAGGAGCAAGAAACCAAGCATTGTGTGAGCTAGAACAAATAAATAGAAATTGCATTACATTTCAGACATAGAAATATATTTTTCCAAAAGAAACATGCCTCCGCTCGCGTCTCTATTAAGTTATTTACGTCTACATTCCTTGCAACAATGACAAAGTTCAGAAATGTAATTAACTGAGACAAATTATGTTTTCTAAACTGTACTGCTCGCATCAGTCAGTAATATGTATATGATCAATCTATGCCAGTGATATATGAGAAGGGGGAGGAGGGGTTGGTAGGGTTTTATGCAGATGATTGTGCTTTAGCTTTGATTCTGGAGAAAGTTGGGTATGTATTAAAAACAGTATTTTCTTTTCTGCGTGCATATAGTATGCCCATAATTAAAATATGTTTCACTATCGGTTTCTCCACTTGTTAAAATATGGTGGTTTTAGTAGCACACGATAAACTATATCCTGCATTAAGGCAAATATTTCCTCTCTTATATATATATATATATATATATATATATATATATATATAAGAGTTTCCACGCATCCGTTTCGTTTTGTCATTCACGTCGTTTTATTACTTTCAATAATTGTCAATGCTTTATGTATATATTATCCAGTTTGTCGTACATTGATAACTCTTCCTCGCAAAGTATTCCCTAATATTAAATATTATATATTATCTCCCTTTACGTGTTCTGATTTAGATAACCACAATATATACTTTCTACTGTTCTTGGGTAATATAAATATTAACTGCTGTCATTTGTTTAAATAAGTCACGATTTTTATTTCTAACATGGTCATTGTAACTAATATTTTGAACAAGCATCACGAGCATGTGTGCTAGCCGTCCGCTAGACAGAACAAGTTTTGCTTTCTGAAATTATATTGGGTGTTATGATTCGCTGGTTGCATTGAATACACCGTCAACTACAAATCTTATTAGACAATCTACGTTTGAGGCCATATACCCCAATGCCTGGCCAATATGTAGCGATCGGCAAGCAAGTCCTAAGTTTTAATTTATCTCAAATTTTGCAGGTGGCACACTACTTTCATACTTTCATAGCCGCCAAACAAGACCTGATTCATAAAAAAAACCAAAACAAAACAAAACAAAATACAATCTATGCAGTAGTAAAGATTGCAACTCTCGCTAGCATCATCAGGTCTACCTCTTGTCCACACGTAGAACTTGACAAACTCCCAAACACAATTTATATCAGCCTTCAATACAGCTAATCTCAGTCCGGAGGATTCGTGAAAGGTATATCTGATTGATCTATTTTCTTCTCTCAGAGAATTCATACTAATAGTGCACGAATTTACAGACGGAAGGACTCGATCTCTTTTTGGGCAAATGCGACTATTAACTTAGGGTGAACAAAGAACCGAAATTGTTTTGTGAAGTTATCAAGTTATATCCAAGATAGTCTGAGGGATAACACAAGCCCATTATTATATAGAGTAAAGAGCTTATATGTACTTGTAACAACGGTTATATAAATATATATATATATATATATATATATATATATATATATATATATATATATATATATATATATATATTCATACCACATACGTTAAAAAATAACATGCATTTAAAGTGTTGGTATAGAGCAATTTGATATACCAATACTATTGGTATATCAAATTGTGATCCGCCCATGGCGCAATAATACGCATATATAAACATTCTCGCGAGCGTCTGCAGTTGATTCTAGATCAATGATCAATTTCCACACATTAGTCAATAGTGACGTATGAAAAATAATGATGAAAAGTATTAATAATCCCCATTTTCTAAATTAATTTAATATGGTACACATTTTCATCACAATCCTTTCTGCTTTCTGTTCTCCCCTCCCCTCTCAAGCATAACAGACAAACTGCGCAGAAATGTGGAATGAGAGAGAAAAGGAATTTGGGCTGGATTAAAACCTTGAAATAGAAATTACACCAAGTAACCTACAAGAATATGGTTCGTCTTAACGATACGTGTGCACTTTCCTTGGGATTTATCTACAGTGTTTATCAATGATACAAAGTTGCAAACCAGTAAATTCCTCGGTTACGTGGTACACATACTGTGATGTATTTAATGTTATGTTTTGTAGTTTTTTCTTAAACATACTATAATGTTCTAAAAAATCGATTATTATTATTTAAATATAAAAATGTCCAAAGGCCTCTCTCTCTCTCTCTCTCTCTCTCTCTCTCTCTCTCTCTCTCTCTCTCTCTCTCTCTCTCTTGACCATAGTAGCAAGATACGGGCTAAAATCTATGAATTGACGAACGTAGAGGATTTTATTTTGTGTCATCCCACGATATCTCTGGACTTATGAATGATGGTAAAAGTTAAGTCAAACCGACCAAAGGATGAGACAGAGACAGAGAGAGACAGAGACATGGTTTAAAGTCAAACCGACCAGAGAGAGAGAGAGAGAGAGAGAGAGAGAGAGAGAGAGAGAGAGAGAGAGTGAGTTTATGGTCGATTGTACTGTTGCTAAAGCAGAATAATGGCTTAGATCAACTGTAAATATATTAAAATATTTTAATTACCTCTTGTTGGTTCGTCAGTTGGCTTAGTTTCTATTCCACATTAATTTCCATGCGCCGGTAGGTGAAAGACGTAGCTATCCAAGTGTTGCTAGTGCACTACCTTTATCATTAAAGCCATCTTTCATGTTTAAATCATACGTGCGTGTTATATTGATTTAATCAATATGGAGAAAAATAGAAACCAAGAAAAGAAACCAATCAACTTATCAATATGCAGAGGTGATTGCAAATAGCCACTAAAGGCATAGTACTACATTTTATAGCGGACACATTCGGGAATGTGAGGAGTTCATTCACTAGGTCAATACACGGCTGCCTGTAGTAAATCTGAACTCCGTTCAAACGGCAAATATACGTATTTTTATGTGATATAAATAAAATATATGTACAGTATGTACGCTGTATCAATGATATACCACTCGTTGTATAAATTTTTCATTAAAAGGAAACTCAGCAAGCTTCGCTTCCTTTTAAGGAAAAATTTATACATCTCGTGGTATATCATTGATACAGCGTACATGCTATGCATATATATATATATATATATATATATATATATATATATATATATATATATATATATATATATATATATATATATATTATGCCCGTTTGTAAGTTCAGAAGCTATAACTTATATGTGTCATTATGATAGCTGTTTATAGCTATTACCTGTAAACTGATCCTGTAGTTGTTTACAGGTCTTTCCGATTTACCTTTTTCGTTGTATAGCGATTTTGTGTGTAGATAATTTAGTTTTATCTGACTGAAGAAAAACGAATATTACTCTATGGCCCCCTCATGCTTTGATGGGTTACGTTTCTGAATCATGCAGGGTAAGCGCTGAATGTTCAAATCCGACTAAAACGGAAGGAAAAATAAATCCCCTGTCAAAACATAATGTGTAGTTGGAAAATTACCTTAAGATAAGTGTGACACTTTTCTTACTTTTAGCTATTTCCATACGCATAATACAAATTGATTAAAATAACTAATACAGTTGGGATAGGCGCTAACTAATCATCCAATATTCTTTGTCTGGATTTCGTGAGGGTACGGGAAATTCAGTACTATTCATCCATTTCTTTGGTATGTAATTATATTCATGATCATTGATGAAGGACATATGCGTTTTATAATAATACTTTCGTGGATACTACGCCATGTTCCTCTTATACAAAGATGTGTGCATGTGTGTGCGAGTACGTGTTTCTGTGAGTGTGTACGTGTGTGTTTCAGCATCAGACGGCAGACATGTAGCATCGTGTCCCAGCCAGTCACATTATCCTGACACCAGGCCGACCAGTCCTAACATTAACCTCTTAATACTGACCTAGCGAAGCAGCTGCTAGTACGTTGCTTTTTTTTTTAAGCCTTCGGTAAGACTCATCCGTGCTCGCACACACTGCATCCCGCATACGAGGCGTACGCTTTATTGACATCCCTGAAGAATCCAATGATTTACAACAGTGGAATCATGCATGTAAATTCACCACTGGCCTTAATTACTGATCAATGCGGGGTAAATCCCATGTTGAACTTTGAATTTGTGTCACGAGTACAGCGGTATTTGTCGCAATAGCGTAGTTAGCAGCATATCTAGGACCTAAATGTTATTGGGACTATTCCATATCCTTTTGGTGAACATCATTGACCGAGATCTGATCACCCGGGGATGCTGTATAAAATGTATCCTTGTGCGCTTTGACAACCCTGCGACTGTTCATAACTTACTGCGATAACATCACACGTAAAATTAACAATAACAGGCGCGACATGACGTCTGTAAGGAGAAGTGGATTTGTACATGTGTCCTTCGGAATGACCTCCTTGCATTGTTCTGATCGACGACACGCAAAATGTCGATCTTGCATCCCACAATGGATATTTCGAACGCCGAACTTTGTGTCGACTTGTGGATGGTGTTAGCGATCTTGAATTCATTATTGACATAACGAAGGTATTATGATGGAAAAACAACCACAAGTTTGAGGGGAGTTCAAAAAACACAATATTGGCATCCAAAGTTTGTCTAGCATGCGATGGGAAAGGTGAAGAACTTTCTGATTATATCAGACATTTTTGTAAGGGGATATATTTATGTAACGGCCAACAAAATCAGATCAAGAAAATTTATATATTCTGATAACTAGGAACATTCCTGGGATTTGCTGTAAAATATTGATATTGAGATGTTTTGTACCAATATGGCAAAGTCACTATCAATCTCAAAGGCTATAACAATGTACTTAAATTATCTCTCTAATTATTTTCATAACCGGATGTCAAGGCAGATGACAAGAGCCATGGGGGCAGAGATTAACATCAGTTTACTTGTAGTAGGATTTGATGGACGTCCCCTGATCCAAGCTTGTCTCCACACGTCTCGACATTGTACTACCTCTGTATTCAAACATGCCTGAGAGTGAGAGGGATCTCCGTGAAACGATTTGTCGCTCACATTCAACTCACACAAAAGTCATGACATTATTACTACTCCCATCACCAGCCACCTTAAATTCCAGTGGCGATGGGCAAGCGGCAACCAAGATGCGTTGATAGACTGGGAGTTGTCTCTGCAGACCTGGACATAGGTTTCTTGGGGTATAGGGTCGTTGTACACTGGAACAAAACAGCAGTCAGCAGAAAACGATTTTGATACGACTTGGGAATGTGGAACTTTACATATACGTGCTGATCCTCTAACGATGAATGAAACTGTTAAGCAATTGACCCGCATTCACATGACTAGAAACCTAAAGCATATACTAAATCCGAGGAACAGGCATGACAGAGAAATTGACGAAACAGTTCCAGTCAATGTGGTGTCATGGGACACTATCTCAGGAGAACAAGGGTGCATCTATCGTCCAGACATCCCAGGCCATCCGTCAGGCACATCCTTATTGTCAATGGTCGAACGATTCGCGGCAAAATTCTGCTGAATTGTCTTGTCTATCACATTGAGCAAGAACCCCTGCCTCGTGAAAGGACAAAGGACCACACACCTGGTGCTTACATTCTAAAAGAAATGCTACAAACAACAGCCCAACCTGTTATCGGCATTCATCGACCAGACATGAGCCTTTGAGACAATGAGCCGTGAGGGCCTTTGGAAGGTCATAAAAAAATTTGGTTACCCATATAACTTCATCATGATATTTCTGCAATTCAATTATGGCATGCTGGCACCTGACGTGGTCGACATTCCGGCAGTGGTCAAGTTTACCGAACTCAGCAACACACTGACAATGGCATTCCATACCAATGCGGAAACCAAAGTCAGAATTGCTAAAGCAAATATGGCCTTTGGCAGACTGTGTGAAAGCTCAAATAAATCTGCAAGCAAAACCTGAGGTATGCAATACACATGTTTTGCCAACGCTGAAGTATACTTGCGAAACATGGATGTTGTACAGATGCCATGCTAAGAAACTGAAACATTTTCACATGGACTGCTTGAAGAAACTGATTATGATAATACGACAGGACAGTGACGAAGACATTGAGGTTTTCGCACGGAAAGACATTCCAAGCATCCACTTTCTGCTCGTAAAATCACAATTGAAATGGGTAGGATGCGTCACCATGTCAGCGGAGTGACCACCAAAGAAGATCATCTATGGCGAGTTGAAGTAGGGAACGCAATCGTCATCAAATCATCCTTGAAGCGCTTTTACATTTACCTTAAGTCTTTGGAATATCTCGCACATGTTAGCTAGACCGGGCACAGCCTCATTCATATTGGAGTTGCAGACTTTGAACTTAGACGAACTGCAGATTTAGTTCGGGGTACAAATTTACCTCCTCATCCTCTCAAGTACTCACATAAATTAAAGTGTTACGTCAAGTCATCTTCGAGCTCCAATTAGGAACAACAACAGATAATCTTTGGTAGACTATAAACGGTAAAAGTTTTTATTAAAATCAAACAAAGCTATTGAAATTATTCCACGTACAAACTGTGCACACTTATGATTCAAAAGGAGTTTCAAGGTGGTCACTGAAAATCATATATTGACGTCGGGAGCAAGCTCTTAACCTCCTTTCCCAGTATATCCACTACATAATACAGTTCTTTTGTGAATTGGTGATTCGCTCCTGTTTTAGATTCTAATTGTTTAATTTATATTTGTGAAATAAATTAAATAGATGCTTAGTAAGTAAATTGGTTTCCACGAATAAATCAGAGCACTACATATGTTGTATGGCTGAAGAAGATTCATTTTGTATGAATAACTGATGCTTTATTGTTACACGTGTAATAATAATGCAAGAGATTGTTGGGTGCGTGTAAAAGTTTAAGATTAAATGTAACATAGTCTTCTTCATGTTTTCCTAGATCCACAAGAGTGTTCCAAACCTTTATTGTGGGCGCTGTATAGAAATTTATGGAGATTTTAAGTCTAACATGCATTTATTGACATTATTGTTTACATTCCACACATTATATTATTTTGTCTGTTAAATTAACAGGGCTACTAGGTCTTGGAGGTAAAAGAGAAAGAGACCACCGACAATATTGTGAAAGGCACTAAGTTTACGAAATTATCTTTTTTTCGATAATGGGAGCCAACCTGTTTCAATGTAAATATTGTGAGTACAAGACCGGTTGCAATTCTTACCGCTTTACGTTGGAGTCGGTGAAGTCCTAGCGCGTTAGCGGCATTGCAATTATCCCATATTGTATTAGCATACTCTAGAAAATGGCTTAGATAAGAGAGATAAAGTTATATCTAACTACTTCCCACGCAAATTGTATTTAATGGACATCAAACATTGAACAATATGTTCCGAAACGATATTAATGTTAGTGCCTGTCAAACCAAGAGTGTTCAGAAAAATGTAGAAGTTTGATTAATCGCTCTTGATTTACTTGAATAAGCGATCCAGGTGGTACGTCAGGAGAAAAACTGTAGATAGTTTGACTTTTACTACCACGTGCATTATACGATTCGCTGGCAATAGAGCTGTTTATTAAAATCTAATTTACTTCTGTTATATCAACTGGTGACTCGCCGTCGTATGTAATTGAAGCACTTTGCGATTCAGAACCGTATTGTTTGCGAGCAAAACCTAACAACTTTCCAATGCTATTGGCGGCACTGAAATCAACAAGAAAATTGTTTTCCAAGTAATTCTTGCGCGCAGTGTGTTATAGTTTCGAATGAGCTCAAAACTATATGATGCAGATCCAACTTTAGTTGTAATCAATAACTGCATTGCTTTATTTAGATCTGTAACGTTATTAGCTGTGCCTTAGCAGAAATCCAAGCCCGACCAGCTGGCTTAATCGATTGCAATGTAAAATCGTCGTTCAAATTAGTTCTGATATTTGCCATAGCGTGCCAACAAGTAGCCGAAACTAGACCTATTTCGTATTAATTTGGAGACGTTTGCGTCCCTGGGTCAAGTTCGATGGGTCGGCCATAGTGTGAGATGAGTCAAGCAATAATGTAGTTGATAACATTCCTATTTTCTCTGATAGATAAAATTATCCTGCTAGCAGTTTGTGCTTTGCGGTTAGCTAATCAGATCGTTGTGTAGAATACAATATTCGTCCAATGTTAGATAACCGTTTGATTGTTAGTTGCTAATTATCTAAAATATCAAGAATTTCGTTGTAAATTTATGTGCTTGTATTTCCGGCTTCTTTTGATGCTATTAATAACAGCAAACGGTCAATTATTTCTGCGATCGAGTTAAAGATTTTAATTCCACGATGTTCTACTTCAGGTTTTTCCTCTGGAAGATGTTTATCGCGCTTTTTGTCAGTGTTATCAAATGTACATTTGAACGGAAATTTTTTATTTCTATAATTGTTAACAGTATATAACATAACACCAGCAATAAATCTAGAACGCATTTCATTATATGAATTTAAAACTTCTGCATCAGTTTGTGCTTTGTAAATATTTCGTTCAGCTTATTTTCCTGCATTTTCAATTTGTTTTAGCGTTTCAATAAAATTATTGTATTTATCTTCCGGCCATTCGCGAACTTGATAAACATTATGGTGTTCTGTAGGAATATGATCTCTCCAAAAAAATGTATGATCTTTTGATATTTCTTCTGTTGCAGATTTTCTATGAAACTTAATTTGATCATCCTTTGGCATCTTTGTGACTATAATATTAGCAATAGCGTTGTTTTTTCCCTTGCTAACTCTTCCTGTCGCCTCATTGACTCAGATACAATTTTTTTTTTAGTTCTTTGGGGTCTCCTATTCGCTCAATAATTTGCCGTGCAACTTTTCTTTGCTCCTCTTCAAGAATACCTTGTAGTCCTTTTTCCGATAACATTTTAAGATCTTCCGGTGACACCACAGAAATATCTGGCTGTTTTCCAAGTGCTGCCTCGGTCACTGGTTTAAAAAGTCTAGCAGTTTATTTTCTGCAGTTTGTTGTAGATCTTTACGTTCCTGCTCAACCTTCCTCTTGAACGCTGCTCTAGTTGCAATCAATTTCTTTAGAACCTCTATTCGTTTTGCGTCCAGTTTTTGTATTATTTATTTATGTTAGACGAATTTTAGATTGTGGCAGAAAGACCACTCTTTAGATGTTTACCGTTAGATTAATTTTCACAGTCTAAAATCCTATCTATTCCACACCTAAACATACGATTTCGATCTCGTGCTCGCTTATCAATTATAAAGAAACTTATCGGCAACTATTATCACACAGCGTTATCATTTTATTGCATTTCCAATGCACGTATGTATCTCCAGAGTAGACTGTTTTTTACTTCAAAGCATCGAGACAGAAGAGGTAATTACATCATTTTTATTAGGATATTTTATGAAGCTTCAGTGTGATGTAATTAATATTTTATGTTAAACTGTGTCATAAGACGTGATATAATTAATCCTGTATGTCCAGCTGTGACAAAAAGATTTAGGAATGCTACACTAAGTGAAAATCTCCCTGAAGTTTTGTTGTGAGTAAACTATGAAACTTGTGTTTATTAGATGTGGATAGTTGGCAATTAGGAATGGATCTTATGAAAGTATACGTGGATCTATACATAAAATATGCCTTGATATAGTTGTCAATATTTGAATTTGTTTCATAAATATTAATAACATACAGGTCTAGATTCTTTCTGGCAGATAAGAGTCAAAGGCTTGTTCCACAATTCCGTTGAAACTTACAATGTCTAGGAACATTCATTCTCATACGCCTTAGCACAGTGACTTGTCTAGACGTTTTGTCTTCTTTTATATTATTCATTGCAATGAACGTCTGGAGATGTCACAAACGTTCCTCAGAAACATTATGTACGATTCATTATTCATGAATGACCCATTCCCACACTTACAGTCGCCTTAATAAATAATATTTTTAATAAAGAAGGGAATAAATCCACGTACCGAATGTTGCGACAATCTTCTATCTACTGTATACTCAGAAAAGCCTTTCTAGCTTATGTCTCGATGATGTCGATTTATATTACTACCAACAGGACAGGTCTATACGTTTCGAAGGGCAGAGACAATTCTATATACATTTGCAATCTTTAAACAAATCTCCTAGAGTGCATCCGAATGCCCTGCACTGTTGTACAGTTATGTGTACCTCATCATATTAAATTATAATCATCAGATTTATTTTATTCGCTTACTCCTATTATTTTTGAATTGCAAGATCGTTTTGTATATCTGCCAGACACCACTTCTATCTTGCAACTGGTACAGTCCTAGTTCATATAGTACAACACGAAGACAAAAGAGCCCGTCCCCATGTAATATATCTACTTTATTTATGACTAGCATAAGCTTTGTACTGAAAGACATACCTTTTGGTGAAATTCCCACCTAACTTGGAATTTAAATATAAACTCTTCCATCATTTTGTTAATTTCTTTTGATTTTGCCGATTACTTTTTTACGCTAACATGATCATATTCACATGACTTTGATGGTAAAATATATCTAAGAGCTAAGCGACCGTAGCAAAGACAGTTTTCCATGAAAATATATGCATTATTTATCTATGTATATTTATCATAAGAAACACAGCGTTGATGTTAAGCTGTCCCGATATTAGCCGAAGTTTACATCAGTTAATGTTTCTGCACGACTAACACATACTTTTATGAAGAATATTGCACCTTTCTGACCGAACAATGTGCGACTACATGTAAGTCTTTTTAAGTGAAGATGTATGAACATGCAGATTACAACATAAAAGACTGCTCCGGTGGCCTAGTGGTTAAAGCCTCCGCCTCAGATGCGGGAGATCGCGGGTTCGAACACCGGCTGAATAATGCCAAAGACTTAGTAAGAGAGAATAGGTGAATCAGAAGTGACAAACCGCTCAGGTGTCCGAGTGGTTAGAGCGTCCGTCTTGGCTGCGGTAGGTCGTGGGTACGAACCTGCGGCCGAGTCATACCAAAGACTTATAAAAATGGTACTAGCAGCTGCATCGCTAGGCGCTCAGCATTAAGAGGTTAGTGTTAGGACTGGTCGGCCTGGTGTCAGGATAAAATGGCTGAGTGGGACATGATGCTATATATCTGCGGCATGATGCCTCAGTGCTAGACATCACTAAAAACTGCCACACTGCAGACATTATAGCGATATGACTGAAAAAATTTTAAAGTTACGTTAAAAGTCCAATTCACACGCACACACAAACATACACACACACACACATACAAAAGCGTTAAACATTTTGAGAGATTGTGTGTCTATTGGCTATTTTGAGTATTTTGACCTTTTGTCGTTGGACAGTTTTTGTACGTATCATGTTTTAAAATTACTAACAAATCAACCAGAGTAGTAGGTGTACGTTTAAAAACTGACTGAAAAATATCGACGTTCAGCGGTCTAGAAATCTGTTTAAGATAAAGCCACACGTACCTTCCAATTATTAAGCACTTGATTTACCACATCTGTGATAGAAGCTGAACAGAGAGAAGAAAAGTACCTTGCAAATTAAGAGACTAGGCATTTGAGGATTTTAAATACACGTCATAACGGTATCGTACCGAGTCCTCAGGAAATCACATTCTTATTGATCAAACTTGTTTTCTGCTGCCTTTGTAGGTCATGAACGTAGTATTTTCAGTTACCAAGAGCGTTCTCTATGTTGTCGCAGACTTTAACCTTTCTTCGTTATAGTTGGGATGGTATTGGCTTCTGCGAGTTCCAGTTTCATCAATTTGAACTGGTTAGACCTCAGAACATTTGCCTACGCCCTCGTCGTGTTATGGAAACTGGGTGCGATTACAAGACGATTAAATTTTAACACGAATTGTATCTCAATCCATCTGGTGATAGAAAGATAG
This sequence comes from Megalonaias nervosa, assembly GCA_016617855.1. Lineage (NCBI taxonomy): Eukaryota > Metazoa > Mollusca > Bivalvia > Unionida > Unionidae > Megalonaias > Megalonaias nervosa. Next base: position 14,764 of record JAECUM010016055.1, read on the forward strand.
ATAGATACACAGATAGAGAGATAGATAGACAGATAGATAGATAGCTAGATACATAGATAAATAGATAGGTAGGTAGGTATGTAGGTAGGTATGCTGGTTGATTCATCGATTCATCGACTGATGGATTGGTTAATTGATACGTTCACATGTACAGGCCCGGCCCTAGGATGTGCGGGGCCGAAGGCAGCATGCAGGGCCCAAGGCAGCAAGCGATGAGCGGGGGGCCCCAAGCAATATAATTGAATTGCAGAGAAGCGCGGGGCCCAAGGCAGTTGCCTCGTTCACCATGCCCTAGGGCCGGGCCTGCACATATATTTAGGTCTAGTTGTACACTACTAAGAGGATCATAAAAATCCACTTCTTAATACAAAATTATTTGCAACATAATGTGGTGATCTACTCATGTTAATTGAAACCGTATACGATCTGTTCATGCAACCTAAGTAGTGACTGGGGACAAGTTAGGGACAATAGGACCTTAATGGTCATATCAACTCTGGGGACATCCACTTTGGGGAGAATGGGAATTAGAATTACAGACAGGGTCTTTCCATTATAGGGACAAAGTAGTGGGTTTGTATAGGGACACTGGACACTGGCAACAATGTTGCAAGGGGCTGACCCCAATCAGGCGGAACATGGCAACAATGTTGCAAGTATCAGACCTTAATCAGGCAGAACAGTGTGGCAAGGGGGACTGACTTGAATATGCGCTACTCTATAGGGACAACATAGAGTCATAGACAGAGACATAGATATACATATACAACCATAGATTTATGAACATAAATCTATGACATAAACAACACACAGACTGATTAACATCAATCTATCACATAAAACATCGACTAAATATTTTTAGGCAGACAGTAAATCTCTCGAAGCAATGGAGTAGCCCTGAAAAGGGCCATTGAGTTTCTTCTTGTGTTAATTTCTTCTTTTCCTTCAACAGAATATGATTCTCTCCACTACATTTTTTGTCTTCTTCTTTTTCTTATTTTTCTCCTCTTTCTCCTTCTCCTCCTCCTCCATTTTTTTCCTCTTCTCTTTTTCCTGTTATTATTTGCATTTTTTTACCTTCCTGTCTCTCATGTGTATTTTATCCTCTTCGTCCTCCTTCTCCTCCTTTTCCTGTTTGATTAGGTCTTTTAGTCTTTCCTTTGTCTTCTTTAATTTATTGATCTCCATCTTTAGTCTGTGGATACTATATGTACCATACTCCAATCTTATCAAAAAGTCCACCACCATCCCCAGGTCATCCACTGCCTCTTGCAGTGTCATCATTCTCTTCAAATGGTTACTTGCCAATTTTTGTTATTCAATGTTGAACGGCGCGAAAGACGAACGTTTCAATTTATATGTCTCAAGTACGGACGTGAAGGAAAACATCCCATCTAACCAACTTCCCATATCATATATCACCCACCAACTAATCCATAGTGATGAGAGTGCTAACCTAAAATAAATTTTGATACAAAACCACTATACTTTCTATCAATATATAGTTCACACACACACACACACACACACACACAAGCATATATATATATATACACACACACACACACACACACATATATATATATATATATATATATATATATATATATATATATATATACAAACGTACACGCACGCATACAAACACACACACAAACAAACGTACGTGCACCCATACAAACACAAATGCACACAAACAAACGTACGCGCACGCATACAAACACAAATATACCAAAACTCGCATAAAGAAACATACGCAAACGCATACAAACACGCATACTCGCACACACAAACGTACGCGCGCACACAAACACACACACACAAAATAATATGATAGGTAACTTGATCAGTCTCTCTTTTCTGGGGATCTGGTTAACCCTGAGAAGGGCTGATTCTTTGAACTCCAGATGCACCTGGTTAATGGTTATATCTCCCATTCCGGGCAACAAAGACACGTCTGCTACTCCAATCCTGCTCTCAATTGATACGTCTGTTTGGGAGAGCAGAGGGGAAATTGAGAAACCTCATCATCCCAGTTTTCACTCTGAGGAATAGTGTAGACTTCCCTCTGTCTTCTATTCTGCAGTCGGGGATGACGAGGTCTGCAGATCCCACTCTTGCCTCAGTCTCTCCAACTCCTCCTCCCAGTTTTCCATCTTGGGGACAGCAGCTCTTGTTACTGGTGCTTGAGGCTATGGCTGTGGCTGATGTGTTGGCGTTGGCGTCCTCACACAAAGACAGACAAATATTTTGGCAATTTGACTGGTATCTCTTTTCTAGATTGTTGTGGGTAGCCCTGGAAAGGGCTGTTTTTGTTTGGATTATGGCAGTCTCTTATAGTCTATGAATGCGTCTTCGGCTGGCTGCAGGCTTTGCTACAGGATAGGGTCTGCTTCTGCAGAAGGGGAACAAGACACAACAGTCCACAAAACCTCTGTCTGGCTCCTGCTGTTGTTGTAGCTGTTGATTTTATCCCAGCTGTTTATGAAGTCTGTATTTCTCGGCCCATTCTTCTTGCTCCTTCTTGATTTCGTCCTTACACACCTCTTCTATCAGGTCTTGGGCTACTTTTAACATCCTGACATTCTCTATCGTATCAAGCTTGGGTATCTTGTATTGCCTGACACGATGTTAATTTACATAGGCTTCGTTCAGCTTTGCTAATCTTGAAGGCATCTTTATAGGTGGACGTGTCAACCATGGATGGTCAGTCTGGAGACCTCTCCGCTTTATGTCTCAAGCGCGGACAAGATAGAAAACATCCCTACGAATTTTATGGGTGGGTAAAAACACTATTATAGCATATTGCGTGGTGAGGGATAGAGAGATGTCAAAGAGCATATAATCACGGTGTTCTTGTTTTGAAATCAAACCACAGACACATTTGTCAAGAAATAAGATATTTATTTAACAAACAAATAATTAACACATCATAGAAAATCAATTCATACAATATCAAAGAGTACATTTTTGACACGGTTGACAACGTTGTACTCATTGGGCGGTTGATGCATACTGCGTTTCCAAGCTAAAGACAAGAGATATCCATAACGGTCACAAAAGCATCGATCTACGTTTTCATCGTTTTCATCGTTTCTACAACAGTCGCGAATAAAATAAGTCACTAAATGTTCTAAGGGATATCCAAGACTGCGTTGATTAAAAAAATACACACAAGATGGTCCACACACCATGGAATCTGAGCCTTCTAATTTCACATTATTGAAGGGTGTCTTGGAGGTATTTCTTCTCATAAAGTCGATGATGTCGTCTTCCAAAGGTGGTAATCCATACAAATCAAAATACTCCATACAGACATCGTGGGGAAAGTAGACGGCTACCCACTGGATTCCTGGGAGACAACTGTCGTACGTGTTGATGACATACGCTTGATGGTCTTTAAGTCTGCGATGACGAAGTTCATTAGCGCACACGACAGGTTTCCAATAAGCGGTGTACGAACTGTTTTTCAAAAGGCAATAAAGTACCCAGGTATCGACTTGTTTTCTTGTTTCACAGGTAATGATAAGTCATTAATTCAGTCCTGACTTTATGCTTGAAAATCACTTTCAAATAATTGTCTCCTCGCTTTGTTTCCGTACTCTGAGTCAAGAGAGATTCGATGCGATGGGTCTCTAGAGCAATCAATGGAGGACAGAAATGATCACGCAAGTCTTTATACCACTGATGCAACACTGCTTCTTCCGAAATGAGACACCATTTGTTTTTCTTGACTCATCATCGGGCATTTATTGTGTTGATTTTGACTGGGATGCTCGTTTTGACATCCACAACAATCTTTATTGATCAACGGTGTAATTTTTTTCTGCCAGGTGTTTAGCAAAGCATGAAGCTAAATATTCTTCTTGTTCTGGCCATCTGGACATCACCATGTCCTCTTAGTCTTTGTCTTTGGGTTCTGCTTCCACCATACCCTCCTATTTCATTTCCAAAGATTCTCTATCGTTCAAAGAGGGATAAAAGTGTTCCAGAACTTCTAATAGTCTAGAATGACTTCTCTCAAGTTGTTGATTTCTATCGGATTATCAAATACGATATACAGGATGACGTTCACCGTGTTGGGTAGAGCTTATGCAAACTGAATTTCCACACGCAGTTAACCGGAATTTACAGGGTGGAAATGTTCCTCGTTGCTGCCTTGTTCAGGAGTGAAATCAAAAGCCCACAAAACGTAACCTCCTGCATAATCATCGTACGAAATACCGTGGCTGATGTTGGTTCCTAGCTGTACGGTGGCTTCGTACAGGGACAGGTACGTTCTCAAGTAATTCTTCAGGGTAAAGTTACGTTCGAAGGATCTGGTACACAAGGTCTTGCCTTCAGGACTGACTTCGATGCCAATGATTAAACGCTTGGGTAACTGTCCTTGGAACAGTTGATCTTCGATCTTGGATCGGAATCCAGCGGCAATGGTGAAACTTTTTACTTCCACTATTCGTATTGGATACTTGGCGGTCGTTCTGCTCAAAGTGTGGCTGATGTCGTTTTCCACTTAAGGTAACACCTCCACGCGTCATACGTAAATTCTGGCTTCTTGGAAGATGGTTTTGTATTCGTTATCATTAGCCGTCAAATAGAAAACGGTACTGCTACGATTCAGTCTAAAGCGAATATCCACTACGTTCAGCAATTACTTTTCTGGTAACCTCATGTCCAAATGCAAACGATACATCAGTTCTATACTAAGACTTTGCAGGATTTTCTTCCGACGCTTGTAAAAACCCACATTGTGAGGATCGTCATCTGCTGTCAGGGCTTTGTGTTTAAACTTGTGCTTGACGCTTTGTCGGGTTTCCATACCACACAAGCATCCAGATAGGTATTCTTGGCTTCTTTTCCGTACGTCATGGCTTGACAAGCGTCATTTTATCTTATTTTTGTGGGTGTATTGTTGGATTACTTTTGGAAAACCAAACTGTTTGAACATATGTTCTACCATTGCAGTGCCAAAAATTCATCGCCTTTGCTTGCTCCTGTTTTTCTTTGGACAATAGGGTCTTTTCTGAGGTAGCCGTCGATGCTTGGCTAAGCTTTATTTCGGATGCCGGGTGAAACGACGAGACTGTCATTTTCATTTTCCTTTTCCTTTTCGGACAGGAGAACGATGATGTTGGTGGGATGCACTTGTTTAAGGGGACATCCTTGGACGTTACGAAGCACAAAAACACTGATGCCCATCGTTTACCCCAGGTCTTTTTTTATAGTGGAATGATTGTCGGTCCGTGGTATCATTTTCATGGCAAGCATCACTCGACATTGAGGGGATCGCAACGGACTAAATCGGGAGAGTTCTCGCTTGGATAAATCCAGTAAACTCTGTAACGTGCCCGATCTCCCTTGGACTTTGATTTTGGGGCAGGTAGTTTGTGAGCAGCTGCCGCTGCTGCTACGATGTCGTAGCCTCAACTTGACTTGTTGTGGTTGAGGCTACGAACTGATCCCTTATCATGTAATGGAGCAAACAAAATCATCACTAAAGTCAGGAAAACAAATAGTGTAGAAATCTACTATATAAGTATAATGATGCTGTGAAAGAAGTTTGGCTTATTATGAATTTATTAAGCCCTTACACGATAAAATAAATTGGCATAGTTATGCTAGCCTCACCGTGTCCACCATGACAGATAACACGAGACTCTCGCCGTGACCCCTTTTCTAAATAAGGCTTGCCAGACCATATTTGGATATTCTACGCTATGTAATTCATTGTTGAATGACCTAACGTGTGAAGACAAATGGATACTTGCATTAATTGCGGAAACCAGTTTTTGTCGAGAAAGGCAAAGGCTATGACAGAAAAAGCTTGCAGGCTAATATTAAACTAAAGTGCATAGAAAAAAACAATGAAAGATGTCATAGAAGAGGAATTTGGTGTACGTTTAAATCAAAGAGCAGGAGGTTTTTATGTTCAAATTGCTCATGGACTGTAGTTACCATGGCAAAGCCCAGAAAGGCTTCTGTTGAGGCAGCCAAAAAATTGAAAGATACCGCGATGCAGTCCGGATACTTAAGTACATAGTTAAAGAGTCATGTCGCTACGCCAAGAAAGTCGCATGTTGCGAAAAAGTTACGAAGTCCCCACCCAACTCCAAGGCAAGTGAAGAGACAGAGAGTGACGTCACCAGGAAAGGTCCGTGTTACTTCTATCTTTTGGTACGGAATTCCAGAAATATTACGTCTCGTGAGCTTACAGAAATTTTCAAATATACATACATGAATAGAGATGTCCCTTTTGCTTCTCCATGCATGAATGTATATGTTTAGATACATATTTATATACGAGTTATCCATGACGGTAGAATGTAAATTTCTGTTCTGCCCAAAACCATTTCTAAGTCTGTTACTCTGGAGCTAAATATAACTGCAGAGGATAATGAATATATTGTAATACTGTATTGAAAGCAGTATATATATATATATATATATATATACCATATATATATATATATATATACTCTTCTCTACATATATATATATATATATATATATATATATATATCTCTATATATATATATATATATATATATATATATATATATATATATATATATATGTGTGTGTGTGTGTGTGTGTGTGTGTGTGTGTGTGTGTAAGCACATGTATAATGATAAAAAAGTGGCCTGTCTGCTAACTTTTACAATCTTTAATATTCATACACATACATTATTTTTCAGTGCAGAGTGAAGGAATCCAAAAGTATCACCAATAAATCATATTTGAGGCACAAGGTAAATTTTGCCGTTGCAGGTGTCAGTTTCAAATACTTTGTTATGCATTATGTTCCACAGACATATTCATGTGTACATTGCATGCAAAACATTTTTACCCTAACACCAGATAATAAAGTTAACTTCTATTGTATATTTTCACAGTGCTATAAAGTAAACAGGTAAAGCTGGAGTTACATAATTTGATCTGCATGTCCCAGCTCTTACCTCTACCATTTTACTACTCAGAATACATTCCATAATGAAGATTGTGTTCATTTAATACAAATATGTTTGAAAAGTAAGGCAATAAATATATACTAAAAAATAAAGTATTATTTATATACAGTAGGACATGTCTTGATATACCACCCCTTCTGCCAAAAAATAAAAATAATCAATTAATCTGTGTATGTAGATCCTGGTCTCTCAAAACAGATGGTCTCTCAAGACAGGTTTTATTTTGTATATATATATATATATATATATATATATATATATATATATATATATATTTGTACTTTTATGCCAAGTTCATTTACATGTTGTGTTTTCAGTAGGAATCAATAATTGATATATTGTGAAAACGAATCTACCGTCATGTCCAATGGTCATTCCTTATATATTTTTATTTATATGTATGTGTCTATATATATTGCTGTCTTATTTACACAGTTTTCAGACTACAAAACATTACACATTTTATACTATGTTATATCCTCACACATAGCTGTGCTTATGTCCCTCCCTACCTTTTTGGTGCAAGGGAAAAACCATAATCTTACACTGAACAAGCATTTTAGGATCACCCAAATTATGTCTGTTAGATTAATGTGTGCCTTAAATTATGTAGGAGAAATAGGTTCACATTTAGCTGCAAACAGGCACAGTCTGTATAGCATCAATCTCCACCTTCATATTCAAAATTGTGAGGATGAAAACTATATAATATTCTGAAATATATGAGCCTATTAAAACGTAAATAACATTGTTCATTTACACCTCTATATTGAATGTGATACTTAAGTTGTCATTTTAATTTTAGATTTCCAGCCAAGAAGCAGAAGTTGGCAAAGTACTACACTGCATATCAAGAAGACAATATCTTAGAGGTGTTACATTATTGATGAAAACAAGAAATGGATTCAAGAAAGCTGTTAATAAAGTGTTGCAGCAAATGGTGCAAGAAGAGGTCAAAAATATGTCAAAAAACATTTCATCTTGTTTTAAAGGTGGAAAATCATTAGAAGATATTAGTAAATTTGACTGGGATGTTATATTTGAAGAAATCTCTCAGCACTGCCCTCTTCTAACCAACATCTTGATTGGCACATTAACAACCAGAGAATCATCAACATACCTGGGATTGGCTTCTTGTAAAAGGATATCAATCAAGCCAATTATAGGCACCTTAATGTATTTAATTCTATACCAGGGTCATGTTTGACTTTCAGGAAATGAACTCCATGCAGATGTGGCTTGCAGGTTGCAAACGACAGGTTAGATTTATATGTAGATTGGTTGATGTTCAGTATTTGTATAAATTCCTGGTGTGGTCAGTATTCATAAATCATTCAGTTAGCACCATTCCTTATAAATGAGGTTTGTCTAGCATATTTATGTGCTTATGTACATGACATGATTGTATTTGCAGACCATTACATCATATTTCAAATGTAAATATTTTGAAACATTTTTCATGGGCACTTTTGGGTCTGTAGCACTGCAGTAGGTCATTTTTGTTTTACAATGCTATTCTAGTTTGGGTTTCTTTCTTCATATGTTTTTCATGCTAGTATGATAACATAATTTTGAAATGTTGTAAGTTCATTCATTTGGGGAATTAATATTCATACATATACAAATAAGGTCATGGTGACCAAGTGTCATTACTTTATTTGTTGCTTTATGTGTTGTCATTATGCACAACCAAAATGGGTACACAGCATGCCACAAAATTTTTATTTATAATTGGCTTACCTTTAGAACAATAATGTAAATAAAAAATCTAACAATGTTGTTGTTTATTGCAGATGTTTGCACGATTCAACCATTTAGGACTGTGTCTTGGTATTAATGTCACAAGGACAGCACTGGATCGTGTAAGGAGAGATCATGACGAGGAAATATTAAAATGGAAATCAGATGTGAGTGATTTCTTGCTGCTTCCCTCTGATGTATCCACTTCTGACACTATTCTCTACAGTAAAGATGTATCACGGTCAGAGGCCTCAGTCATCCCATTTGCTGAAGATATTTTGCCCATGGAAACAGTGACAGATTTAGCCGACAGTGATGTTAGTTCTCCTCTCTCTTCAGAGATCATGTCACCAGTAAAGCCTGAGCAACAAGCACAACAATATGGACACTTTTGTTGGCAACAGGGAGACGGTGAACATAATGGATCAAAACAATCATATCACAGTGGTATGACCTACTATTCCTACTTAATTGTACAGTTTTTCTTCACAATTATGCTGTTAGAAGTGGTCACTTTGTTTTGAGTAATGACAAATATCAAAAGAGCATGGACCCAGTTTTAAACTACAAATACCAAACAAAAATATCAGCCCTGTCCTTGTCTTTCTTAAATGAGGGACTGCACTATTTTGATGGGTTGTTCATTGAGGAACCACATTTATTTGAAGATGATACTTCCTTAGTTCTTTTCTGAATTAACACAGAAACTTATTAATTAATTACTCAAGTACTGACTGCATGTAATCAATCCTATTAAAGATGGATGTTTTAAAAGAAGTAATTAAATATAACCTGGGGTCAGTTTTTTTTTTATTGTTTACAGCTTATAAAAAGAAATTAACATACGGAATCAAAATCTGTATTAAAACACCCAAATCTTCACTTAGTCATCTCATCTCTGCCAAATGGTTACCAACCATTACCTTGCATCCTGGGAGAAAATGGATTATTCACTTCATAATTGTGTAGCACACATGAACACATATAGACCTCTAATTTAAGCAGAGTAGGAATCATTATCTCCACTTGAAACACATGCAAGCCAAGTACAGGTATGATTATATAGTCCCATTATATATCCAGTTAAAACATTTATGCTGCTGTATATAAAGTTTTAGTTACTGACATATATTAAGGTATCTAGTGCATCCCTATATTTTCATTTGTGTATCAGGCCATCCTAAATTTGTAATTTCACCCCTATATCTGACATTAATGTTCTTTATTCAGTCTGACCCCCAGGGAATTTATTACTCCCAATCTAACATCCCCAGGGGATACACTGGGTTCCTATTTCATTGGTTGCAATGATCAATTTATTTTTACAGCACTTTCTCCCTTATGCAAACACTGTCCTATAACTAGAGAACAAAAAATTACAATCCTTCATGCCATGTACTGTAATTCTTATATTAATCTGTCATAGGCATTCACTACACTCCATTTCACTTTCTTTCAGGCAAATCTGCATTCTCCTTATGCTTTGATAATGTGAACCAGAAGGTTACAGTACGGCACCAGACAAAAGACAGTAAGAATAAGATGTTCAATATGGTACAAGCCTCTTCTGCCAGGGATAGAATTCCAACTGTGCATTTGTCAGATGAACAACCATCTCCACAGGATATATTGAACATTCCACTATGTTCTTATCTGCCATCAGAAATGGATGAAGCGGATTTGCGATCTGAGATTACTATTATGGTGACAAGAATTTTATGTAACATTATCCCAGTTTTCCATGAGCTCAAGCCAAACATTAATTTGCATATTCAACACCCATTTGTAAAGGAGTCATCAACCAAAAGTATGCTTGTAAGTAACTTGGCAATAAAACCTGTAATTTATTTCTTTATGAATTGTTGGGTGGGGTGTTGGGTGGGGTATGCACTTGTTTGGGCTTTCACTTGCCTCTGATTATTGATATTATTAAGTGTTATTAACAATTCAATCCAAACAGGTCACATATAATATATGTTTGGTGGCAAACCAATTGCAAACATTTTATTATAAGTTTTGTTTATAGTTAATTGTTATACTTACGGTATTTAAGTTTCTTACTATTATACAGATAAACATACCTTGAAAGACCATTATCATGGAAGATAACTGAGATTTATTGATTATATACTGTTAGGTCCTGTCAGGAGAGTCAAGCAGCTGCAACATGAGAAGTGTCTCGACAGTATATAAGACCTTTATTTATATTACTTGACTTTCAAAATTTAGTACCAGTATATTTGTTTCATTCTGTTAATAACATTATTTGATCTGGCACCGTTCATGAAAATGACATTTCATGAGGAAATACATTGAACTATAATGCAGCACAATAAACAAGGTAAGGTCACTCTGACATTGCACCAGTTCAGGCATAATCAATAGCAGTGTCCTGCATCTTGATGATGACAATGATGTTTATGAAACATAGGGACACTGTATCTAATGCCAGCCAATCTTCAAACAATCTATCTACACTGTACCAAACGCTCTTGCTTAGTAAACATTACAGATTATGTACTGTTAATGGGTGCTACCATAAATGCCTGCTATGCCAACATTAAGACTTCAGGGAGAAGTCTACCAGTCACATTTTATTGTGTAGTGTGTCAATATCTTGCACAAAGTGTTAGTGTACAAGATCATGATTATACCATTGACATAATGTAAAAAGGTTTGGTCAATGGGTAGTTGGATATGTAGACAAAACGTGCAACCATCAAACCATTCAAGTTGCAAAATATATTTATAAGGAATTATTATGGAGGGAGGTAAACATGACATATACATACATCTTCTTCATATCTTGTTTGAGGGAAAAATAACTCGAGCAAAAGTAGATGAATCATTTTTGCAAGTTTCTTTTCAGTGTACATAAGAGATTTTATTCATTTTGATTTTATATTCCCAAATTGCACAGGTCCCCATTGGTGTCATGGAAAAAGATGAAAGTAAGGTTGCAGATATGATATACATCATGGAAGAATACCAGAAGTATGTGCCACTCAAACCAAATGGAGCACCTTTCACCATTCCACTTCATGCAGATGGCCTTAGTTGTGAAAGAGGGCACGATGCACAAAGTGCCAGAATAAATGCAAATTCGCCATGGCAGCAATTGCAGGGACTGGTGATGACCATCCAGGAATAGCACAAACGTTGTCTATTGTTGAAGGTATTGTTTTCTATGTGTCTATGTCAGCAAACAAATAACAATAGACCTTCAAAAGATGTCAGTAATGTGATACCCATTTTGCTTTGAAATTGAAATGAGACTTAAATGGAATGTACTAAACACTTTCATTAAGTACATTACTATTCAGGAAAAACAGTGCTTCTGTCTTTGTATGGCACTGGCATTTAAGTATTGATAGGGTTAAGTGATATTTATCTACATGTACATGCAGTATGAATGTTCACGTAACAATTAAGTTTCATATCATTACTTTTCATGATCCCATCACACACTGTATATATTGGATTTTTTTATGGAGCAACCAAACAATCATGTTCACATCTGAAAGCAAATTTTCTTCGTTTCTTAATTGTCTTACAATTAATTTTAATAACAGTTTGAACATAGGGACAACACATATTATTCAGTGAGACCCTCAGTAAATCATGTGTTGGAACGCACAATGAACATGTGTGTATGTGGTGTTTCATTTACAAGTGTTAATTTGTTAATTATTTTTCCTAAATAAATGCCTGCTGCACTCGCCATAGAAATTAAATAATAAAGGAAAAGTATATTTTTACTTCACATTTGGCAGGATGTCTATGATGAACTTTACAGATCAAGTGGGAGGGACAGAGGAACATTATATCAATTGAAAAATTATTTCAATCATCGAAATGTTACATCAAATGTTAAAGATTCGTTCAATTTTAATGAGGAATTTCTTGATGTTTGTTGTGATGGGTATACTGTCCTTGCTGATATGCACTATATGCAGATAGAACATTTGAATGACACCCCAGAGACTTTCCGGAGTCATTACAGGACACATTAATTTACTTAGAGCTTGTTGCAACCCAGATTGTGGATATGATATTCATATCATCTATGACAACAGTGCAAAGGATTCTAAAAGCTGAAGAACAGGATGCTAGAGACGACTCTTATTCGGACTACTGCATATGTAAGCAGGAAATACCTGGCTCAGACATGACTTTTTGTGAGAACAGAAATTGTGCTAGGGGAATTTGGTTTCACCTGGAGTGCATAGAGATGGATGTGGAAAATGTACCAGAGGGAAGTTGGTTTTGCAGCAATGAGTGTGAAACAATAGTCTTAAAAAAATAGTCTTTGAAAGAAATGAAAAGGAAGACAGTGGCAGAGATTTTAAATGACAATAAAAGGAATTATACAATTTTAGTATTGTGGAAGAGATTTAATCAACAAGTGCGATGGGATGCTGTAAGAGAAAATGATGGTGATAGAATGCTCCTACACTGGAGTTTTGATATGCTTCAATGTTTTGAAAAGTACTTTGGGGTGGGCCACAGACTATTATCTGTTGTCAGTGGTGCAGTCTCACCCAGACTACAAATGTCTCTTATTTAGAACCGAACTGTGAATCCACATGGTGGGCATGGAAGAAACATTGAAATGGACCTGCAAATGGAATTCTATAATCAAGAATACAAAGGTATGGCAAGCTTGAAATCTATATTGTTGCATGTCTACACTTGATGTACCAATTGTTAAACACTTTTTGAATTTATTAAGTTTTCCCACTTCATGTATGTGTGCTACAGTTTTAAAATTATATTACAAGTGTAAGTCAGATATTTATTTCTTTCATGCTAGTTCTGAGAGCAGATTAGTCAGATAAAAAATTGAACATAACAAATGAAATTGAAGTCTCACTAAGGCCTTATTTAACAACTGTAGAAAGATCAGAATTGTTCACCAAAACTTTAATATAGGTCAGTTGGATACAGTCATGTGAAATACTTTTATAGATATTGAATAACATAAATAATAGTATAGTTTTTTGATTGCTTTTTCAGAAAGTGTGAAGGATGCTGTCGGCCACCTCACAAGTGCAACTATAGCAAGGCACAGTCAAATGGTAGAAGTTGGAAAGATTTTGAGAAGTGTCTATGATAAGTAGGTGTCTGATTTATCAGGAAGAACTGTCCACAAGTCAGCGAGTGTTGACAGAAAGAAGAATATAAAGGAGTTTGTCTCATTGCTTCAGAATGAAAACTTGTTTACTTCGCACCCTGGTAGAAGTTACATATCATTTCCTGATGTGAATTTGCATTTGTATCCAAGACTAATTCCAAAGGCTTTCAGATCAAGACCTGAGAAACACAGACAACATTTGTCAAAGCGAAGGGAAATAATAGCACAAATGCAAAGGAATTAATGGGAAGAAACCAAGATTACTGCACATTTGTGACATCACCTGACTCTGAGAATGAGTCAACTTCCACTGCAAAATAGAGTTAAAACTTATCCAGATATGACTTGTTTGTGCAGTTTGCAACTTTATTTAGTATATTGGAGAAATTATGATAAAAGTTAAATATGCTGAAAAACCCTGTCATAATCTGAGGAGAATGCTGTACTGATAGGTAGTAGCTTTACTTCATAGCATTGCAATTCCTAATTACATGTTCAAAGGTTTTGCAACACACTTACTCATTGGTTCAGAGAGAGAAAGGTGCTTTTACAACATGATGCATTTGGTGCTATTGGTTTCCTTTATGAAAAGTGTCATATTTTATGCATAATACTATTACATGTTTGTATTGTAATGAAGCAACATACTTTAAACACAAAATTGAGAACATCATACATGTATTATGCTATAAATTTGCAAACTGACTTAGATATCTGCAAACAAATGTTATGACATATGCATAGATATAACAATTATTATTTTAGTTTCAAGCTGTTTCATTCTGAACATAAAATAATTCAGTTAATGATTTTTCATGTGATACAGATAAGGATTCAATTGTCTGTGTGAAACATTGACTCAAAATACGTTTACATAATTGAGCATATTCCAACTATATTTGGCATGCTGCTTCACTGACTTCATTGTGTGCCTTCTGCTTATATGTTGAAACACAATGTCCATATTAAAAATGGTATTTGACATTATCCGTATGAGAATCACATGTCAAATAATGATCACCTTATCAAGTTTATTCATTTTACATGTGTTTTAGATGATAGCTTTTAATGATGCCCCCCCCCCCATTTTCAAAAGTGTAGAAAGTGGGTCATTGGCCTTCTTTATCATAAAAGACATGTAGATTTATCACTCACAAACAAGTAAACCTGTCTGAACATTTGAGGTGGAATTCTCAGTAAAAATCATACAGGAAGATACAAGTTTTAAACCAAAGAGGGAGTAGAGAGTGCAATTTATGGAACTTGTCTAGCACAGACCGACAAAGGTATTTAATTTTCCAAACTTGAACTACAGTGTTCAGTTATTTTTCTTTTCATCAAAATAATATTTATGAAGTTTTGTATCTTTTGTAACTGGCAATGGTTTGAATCAATAAAAAAGACAACTATTAGTACAAGAAAATGGTCATACTAAAGTACCTATACACCTACTTGGGCTGTAATAGGTATGTATTTACAAGATTAAAGATATCAGGCCATAATAGGTATGTATTTACAAGATTAAAGATATCATTGGAATGTAATAATGTGTATTTTAAATTCATATAAGTAAGTTGCATACAACATTAGGCATGTAAAAGGTAGATTGTACAAAAGAGTATATTTCTAGTAAATCATATGTACAGATTTTGTTTTCATGTTTCTCCACTATACAGTTTGTTTAACTCAAGAAAGACACCAGTGGTTCTCTGACTTTAGATTTGCAAGAACATGATTTTTGACAAATAATGCAACACCTGCATTTGTTACATAAACAGACTCCATCACACACACACAAGAACATTCCCCAGTTATCTCCAGCATTTTCAGGCCTTTATTGTCCATTCCATCCAATAGAAAGTTAGAAAGCACAGAACATCTAAGGCATTTACTTAGCTGAGCAAGTTCCTTTAGACTATCATCTTTACACCTTGACTGGCTTCTTTTAAATGCATAACAGACTGCATAGCCCCTTCTGCCATCGCGACCACATCTCCCCACCTCTTGCCAGTAACTAAGGCATGAAGACGGTAGACCCCAATGAACAACAATATCAACATTTGGAATATTAACACCCATTCCGAATGCCACTGTGGAAACGAGAACTTCACTATTGCCATCTCCTTTCACAAACTGATCTATGATTCGTTCCTTACTCTCCTTGTCTGTGTTTCCATGAAACATCTCTACCCTCCTATTGCTGGGACCTGCTTCTTCTCCAACAAAACACTTCTCCATCAGGCTTGTCACCAACCACAAATATAATTGGTAGTACATATTTATTGACTGGATATAAACAATAATCTTCTTTCTTCTGTCACATTTAAATTGCAAGTCCAGTAGCCATTTAAGCTCGGTTTCATACCTCTCACTACACTCTTTCAAATCTATAAAGATGTTTGGTCTAAAAAAGAGAAATATACTCAAAATGTAATTACTGACATGATAAGATTTATATAGTTAAATCAAAGATAATATACAATTGAAAACAGTAATATGTCCTATACTACACTGGTAGAACCAGACACAGAATAGTCTAATTATATTCATTCAGCTTTTGTCTGTTCCATATTTCAATAATATATCAGGAATAATTAGATACAACTTTAAATCCATTTATCCAACATTGTTTACCTTACTCTTTAAGTGCCAAAATTTTGTTTACCTTACTCTTTAAGTGCCAAAATTTTGCATCCTATTAACATTCACATATTCATAGTAATAACTTTTCAATGATCAACAATAAATTGTAAACTTAAGTAAAACTTCGTACTTAGTTACAGATAGATTATGTATTCACATATGATTCAATGTATATGAAGAAAAGTTCTTTAAAAGTGTAAATTTTAGCACATATTGGTAACTAAATACATATGTATGCAGTCTGTCAATATCAATAAGGAAACATTTAACCATGATCGATATTTATATGTATAGTGTCTCCATTCAATGTTGAGATTCTTTTTTTTTTATGAAAGTTATGACAGAAATCTTTATCACTGATTGGATTCAGAGTTTTTTATGTAGGTGCCTACATAATACCATTTATACAATTGTTTATATGACTCATAGTTGTATCCAGCTTCAGCATAATCACATGGAGTGAAACCGACTAGGCGTTAAACAATTGAATGTATGTATGCACATTTGTGTCAATATCTCTTCCCTTCTAAATTAAGAATTCATTATGGATACGACATGCACATAGTAACAATTTAAGTATTGGGTTGTTGCTGTGGGATTTTACACTTACCTTATCATTAAAACTCTTCTGCACATTGCTGACATGTGTCAAGTTTTTGAGAGCTCTATGCACAAAGCATAATGGGTATAAAAAAAAACATGAAATCAAGTCAATTTCTGCCAGCCTTATCCAAACGAATGGTTAAAAATTCAAACATTTTGAACATTTCTCTATGTTCACAAAACATCTGACAAGAATGTCATCACAGCAGTAAATCAACTTCTTTCTGACCAAATTTGCAAAGACTTGATTTACATAAATCTGCTGACTACTCCGGTTGCCTAGTGGTTAGAGCATCCGCCTTGGATGTGGAAGGTCATGGGTCAAAACCCCGGCCGAGTCTTACCAAAGACTTATAACAATAGTACTAACAGCCGCCTCGCTTGACGCTCAGCATTAAGGGGTTAGTGTTAGGACTGGTTCGTCTGGTATCAAGATAATGTGACTGGGCAGGATATGATGCTATATATCTGTGGCATAATGCCCCAGTGCTAGACATCACTATAAACTGCCACTCTGCAAATATTGTACTGATATGATTAAGATTATTAAAGCTATGTTAAAAATCCAAAAGACACACGCACACAGATACAAATCTGCTATACAGGTGGCAAATGTTTTTGTATCAGTTCTATACCTGTTCCAGTTCCTATATGGAGAAAACTGAAATAGTGTTGTGACTGAAATTTTATGAAGTTTCAAACCTGTCGGGTAAGTCTGACACCACAATTGTTGTTTCGCTATGAAACCCAAGAACATCATAAATGTCTCTTTGTATTTTCTTGGTCGCAGTAGCTGTCAGAACAAGATTAGGAACATCAAACAGACTCTGGACAACTGACACCTGCCTGTAGCCTGGTCTAAAATCGAGGCCCCTACAATCAGAACAAATTGTGGAGCAAGCAGTCATCACTGACTTCTTTAAAATCAATCCTACTTATATAATAATTTACAATATTTTCAATGTTAATCATTTTTTAACATACATAACTGAGTACTGAATCTTCTCTTATGTGACTTAACTATGTTATTCAAAAGCAAATATTTATTGCATATAAAATAGAGAAGCATACAATGGCTTTATGTATATAAAGAACGAGAGAGAGAGAGAGAGAGAGAGAGAGAGAGAGAGAGAGAGAGAGAGAGAGAGAGAGAGAACATAAACTTTATGAAGCGTACGTTCTAATTGTTACTCAAATTCTCCAATTCATTCAAAGATAAACTCTCTCCAATGATAGATATTAATAAATTGAAATATAGAATTTATCAGAACCTAATGAAATACATATTGTTTGTAGCCAGGTCAATAAATTAGATATTACTGATGTCTGACATTTTAGAGGAACTTGTGGCCAGTTATTATAAGATATACTACTATGTTACCTTCATGACTCAAGCCTACCAATGAAAAACATACTACTCTGTTACCTTCATGACTCAAGCCTACCAATGAAAAACCTATGGAATATGGTGATGATATGTGCTACAATGTATCTTAAATATTTCTGCCCTCACAATAAGCTTCCCTTTTTTCAAGTGTGTCAGTTCTATCACTTGATGGTTATTATATAAATATATAGTATGTGAGGAAATATTAATCTAACGGTGAGAAATAAAATAGTGTTCTATAGGAAATTATAATTATTGCCGTTTTTTTGTTTAAGACACACACACACACACACTATACTTCACACCCTATTACTTTAGCCTTCACATCATGAAACAAATCAATTCCTCAGATTTTACAGACTAAGCAAAGGTTCGAAACTCTGCATAGAGTTAATGTGGCTCTAGTTACTCTTTATCATTATCACACTATGATAAACATTTACAGCATGTTTTTTAAAAGCTTGGAGAGAGAAGGGACATTTTGGTAGTGTAGATAAATTTGTGATATGCAAATGTGATATGAATGAATAAGGTACTGGAATTTATCTAATTGCAGTTCAATATTTAAAAATGATAACTTTTTCAAATTCATATTTAAATCTTTCTCTCCATTGGTTTATTTCATTTGTCTGTGAATTGTATATTTCATAGCAAGATGAAATACAAAGGGCCTCATCAAACACCAGAATGCAGATGTTGTCTTTAAACTGTTCTTTTAGGATTGTCATCCACTTCTGTAGAATGGCTGCTTCTGGTGAGGTATATAACACACTGACTTTGTTGTCTCTGATTTCTAAAAAGACAATAAAATGAGTTCATTTTTCTTCAAGGCTTTTAGAGGTGAGACAACCACAGCTATATGCACCTGTCCAGGATCTAACTGGGAAAAAAATAGTATGTTAGTATATTCACTTCATATATTTCAAAAAATGTACATGTGATTGTGAATTGTTGTTTTCTCGTTATCATAAGGATTTTAATTACATCGATTTTTTTCTGTATGTAATGTCTTTTTACAATCATGTGACATATATGATTATTTGTATACTGACAAATATCACACTATTTGTGAACAATACATTAACCAAATTAATCTGAATTAATGTAATTTATTCTCAAATTGTGTTGCAGTTCAACAATTCATCTGCTGTTGATTTTCTTACCTCATCTAAGAGTAGTGGCACGAGTATGTAGGTCAATGACTTTCCAAATCCAGTTGGTAGCAGGACAAATACATCCTTTTTATCGATCAAGTGGCGAATAATCGCTTCTTGGTTTAATTTCAAAGTCACCGGTAAACCGTATTTACTTTTAATGCCCAGAATTTCCGACTCAAACCGCGCCATATTTTTACTACGATCTGTTTACGTTTCTAAATAAGGTCTTAATGTCCTTATATGGCACACAAACAAACGAGGCTGAGAACGGAAGTAGTCATTATTTGAACTAATATGGCGGACGATCAAAACGAAAATATCGGATAAGAAAGGTAAACGAGATTTTACCACTATTTCTACAATGATTTGCGATAATTCCAGTATTAAATAAGAGGACTACTCAATTTATTTCATTATATTCAAAGAACATGTTCAAAACTTTTTATATTAGGCTAAAAAAGCGCCGGGTGTGAATCACACCCGGCTGCTCCATTGACACACATATCCTCATGTTAGTACCCTGTCCACGAGGTAGGAGTAAGGGTACTAATATTAGTACTACTGGGTCAACACCAAAAACAACACGACTAGTAAACTCAGACAAATCCGCTTTGGTGACAAACCTGCTCAGTTCCACATCAGCACCATGTCGTCGACCTGAGTAACGTCCATAAATGTTAATAGACATTGTTGTATAAGATATAACGTACTTTAATGTGAAATCAGTAAGTGCTTGCGGGGTTGGTGAACGCTCCAGTGCGCACAATGCTTCAATAACAAGATGACCTCATGTGGGACCATATAACCGTGTTTGTACTGGCATATTCGAATTAAACAATGGTTGTTTCCCAATTAATTCTGCTGGAGAAAGTTTGGTGTGACCGCAAAATTGTTTTTATTCTTTCGATTTTTATCTTCGCAAGTTGATTTTCAGTATGACCTACATTCACTTCGTGATAGGACATTATTATCTAAACACATAATAAGTTTAATTATGAATTTTACGAATTTTCTATAGGTGCATCGATCACTCTCATTCGGCCACCAGCATCCTCTAATAACAGTGTTTTGTCAGAAAGTATCACAGCATTGCATCAATAACCACCACCAGCGTTTCTGACACGTGCATGAAAATACACGTCAACGACGGACTTCCTGAACAACTCCAAATGCTCCAATGAAAAATAATAAATGGAGTACAATGTACGAAAGTCTTGCTGGGAAATTTGCTGACCCTTGTCAACATTTTGATGCCGGTCCATGTACAACCACAGACAGACATATGCGCGTGCAATATGAGGAGTGACATTGTAATGTGGCGAATTTTGAAGACTTATTGAAACTTAATGTGAATAAATTGTGCATTGAAGTTAGCTTAGTCAAGCCAAAAAGGTCTTGAGAAGTTCACTGATATTCACTTATTTCATCTCTGAAACATAAAAGAGTCTACGTTAAGCTTCAGTAGAATTTGACCGAGTCATCGTAATGGTATAGTGACACAGCGTACATAGAGTTACCACCGTATCAGTCGGAAGAAGACTTTATGTCAAATAATTGATCTTCAGAGGAAAGCTAATTGCAGCATATTTTAGGCTGGTGAAATCTGATGAAAGACAACGATTATTTGGGCAGAATTTTAGGAACAGTTACTTCCGATTGGTCAGTAAAGAATTAAGGCGTATACTTTGGGAAAACTAGAATTTAGGGTACCGACTTGCTCAGAATTCTTCAGTTCGACTCTTGCCTTGTGAGAAGACTAAAGGTTAAACTCCAAGGGAACAATAGAATTGTGCTTCCCTTGTTAACGAAGAAAGGTCAGATAGCTGTCTTGGAAAAAAACGACAGGCTATAGATTTGACACACGATTGTGTGGGGAGAAAGAACAGCATTAAGGTAAGCAATTTTATTTTCAATATAATATTCTATTTTCATTTGTTTGTTCTATGCAAATGTGTTTGATATGCTTACGATTCACGCTATGTCTCGATTATTCAAGTCCATAGGAATCTATTGCTGAGAGTTGTATGCAATTTATTCTTAATTTTACAGTTAGTTCTTTGATAGAATTGACGGATTGCATGTAATCAGATATTCAATGTGCAGTATTTTCATAGAGATTTATGACTTAACCCTAATATGCAGATGTGTCATATTTTTTTTTGGTTACATAAATTGATTTCCTGTGTAGGATGATATTGTTGTCGTGAGTTAATGATAATTGTACATTTATATATGATTTCACAATGCTTAAATGATCTTGCAGGTTATTGGTTATTGTAGCTAGATTTAGTGAATATTATGCCATAAGTAATTGAACATTTATCTTATTGAACACGAATTGACTAGTCAGATGTAAATAAGACGTGTAGTAATGTATGCTGGTATATACGGTCGCATGTGTCTGTAGCGAACACGTGGTAATTTCCAATCAATTGCCATGCGGCGAGGGCAATGAACTTCAAGCTAAGGTCATTTGTACAAATATAGCGTGTATCTTACCGAAAAAAAGGAATTTGTAAGGACCGTTATTTGTTACGATCACATTGTGTCAGAATTTGTGCAGTGTGAATCGCTAATCTGAATACGAACAGAGAGAGTTTATATCTATATGCGATAAGTAGGTGAAACATAACTAGCTCTCGTAATACTCTCGTATTTAATGAACAGCTTTATACTCCGAGAGAGAGAGAGAAAGAAAAGGAGAGGATAAGTAAAGGGAAACCCGATGAGTCAAGGAGAAATCCGCACCCAAGAGAGGTCGGAATAAACAGGGGTCAGAAAGAGGACCAAAGCGCACGCATTAGACGTGGAAAAAAGACGAGAGGAGACAGACGCCAGGTGATGCTGTCAAGCGTAGAATTTTGCTCCAAATTCACCACTCGTAATATGATGTAAATTGAACACTGCGACTAAATTCTATCAATGTGAATCCGTTGGATTGAAAGTGAAATTTTGGTCACGTATTAATTGAAAGTGAAATTTTGGTTATGCATTAAGTGATTACATTTATTTTAGTAAATCTGTTGTATTAGTTGAAAGTGAAATTTTGGTTATGTCCTAATTGATTAAATTTATTTTTATTTATTGGTAAAGGGGGCTCGCAGTTGTTATTTCTTTCAATGACCTTGCTCAGCTATCTGTTAACGTTCCATCTATCCGTCCACACTGGGCAATAACACCGTTGGAGGTCATTCCCTAGTTAACGATCGCCAAATCAATAAAGGAGGCTTTAATGTTTAAAGTCCCCCGTTACAGACATCTGCATAGCTAAGCTGAATTTCTTCAGAATTTATAATGGCCGTTTAACCGCAAAGAGACCTCAGTCATTTCTAAGTTGTAAAATATCATTTTACTCTCTGCCTGATCATATGCCTCGTTCAAAACTACACGAGAAGATCGCAGGCCAGTTTGAACGAATATTATTTGCACCATCGATTAAACCCCCAAAGGAAATTGCCGAACGTGAAGAGGATATTAAAAAGGCCACAAAAGCAACAGCGTAATAAGTATCAGCGATTACAGGAAACTAAGAATAACCTGGTCCAGTTTGTCGCGACTGTAACACATTTTTGACTTTTTGCGGCCTTCAAGCACATTTTAAATCAATTCTTGCTGTTCTTGGGCGGCCTTACAGCGTCGTTTCTAACACATTTCTATGGCATCAGTGCCGGCCGTTTTTTTATATCTGATCGTTGTTTTTATTGTTAAACTGGTGCATCCAAACCAGCTCGGTATTTACCCCCTCGACTGCAAGTTCCAGTAAAATCAATGCTGAGATTACTATAATGGTCCGAGGTAATTCTCACAAACATGTCACGAAATTCATCACACGTGTGATCGGCGGCACACCATATCCAATGAATATTTACAAGACCATGCGCGTCAATACAATGAAATATCATCAGCATTTTACAGTCACGGATTATTTTTTTGGTACATGGACGTATTGTCGGGTCAAATAGATTACGTCCATGTTTTTGTGCCGGTCTCGTGAGGATATTTTTGTGCGGGATTGACTTTATTTTCAAGTTTCACATCTTCGTAAACCGCAAGACTGATTTTCTTTACATACAAATCGTCAATGGTAGGAGCCTTGCCAATGGTGAAAAGAAATCGATGGTGGACGACAAAGTCGTCTTGTTGTTGTTACCACTTCTAAACGCTTTTTGAACATCTTTGAAAACAGCATAACACGGTTGATCATCAGCCTATGGCTCAATCACCTACAACCTATCCCAGGTTAACCATCGTAAAACAATATTTAGGAACAGTTGCGTTTTGCCTGATCCAGCAGGACCAATGATTAGTGCACGAACTGAGTTGAAAATACGGTGCCATCACCATGCTTGGATGAGAAATGGATGACATAAAATCTGCTAAGTTTTTTTGTGTGATGTTATTAAATAATTGTCTTCCGTATAATACGATCGTGTCTTCATATAGTGTGCGATATCGCATGAAAACACGTACTGCAAATCCAACTCAAGTTCAAACACGTAGCAATTACTGGAACTTTTGTTCAATGTGGAGCAAAGAAGTTCACGTCCTTCATGAAAGCAGCAAAAGGTTTTTAAAAATGTAACTGGCGGCGTCGACATTGCGGTTACATTAACAAAATTACCAGGGATACCATGGTGTAAATATTCCATGTGAAAAACATCTTCCTGGCTGTAAATACTGTGGATCCGGTACACGGCTTGATCTATAACTCGATTCTAATTAACCAACCATGGACCGGTGAAGCACATATCAATCACGTTGATGCTGCTTGTTACTGACATGACCTAGCCTATAAAGTATGCTATGATATCCATGGATGTCAACATGCCGACGTGGATCTGATAAATGACTTAAATTCGATTAATCCAACATTGAGAGAATGAATCGCACGATGATTCGTCAAAGGAGGTATGAAAGCAAAGATTGCACTTGGTGGTGGACAAATGTCCACTCATTAAGTGTATAAATGGACCAATATAAACAATCAAACGATAGACACAAAGAGCTGGACATTATCCACAAATACTACAGTCCCCATGGGTATTGGAGAGTTGAAGCCACCGTGGAACAGTTAGTTAGTGCAGCCAAGGGCACTCATCGGATTGCTCGAGCATGGGTGGCCAAAAGAAGCGCAGTGGCAATTTATTTACCACTACCAAAATGATTTCACGGGTTGGTTCGACGTCCCAACACCAAATAAAGTTCATCAAGCAGATTTGTTGTTTCTTCTACATGATCGGTTCCGTAATCGTCATGGCCGATTGCGCACTTATAATACGCGCTAGCCATCGTCGATGTGGCTGGCAGATACAAAGAAGTGGAGCCGTTGACATCAAAATAGTTTGCAAGTGTCGCAGATGCACTCGAGCGCATTTATGCACGAGGACCTCTCACATGGTCACGATTGTTACAAGTGCATCCTGGCAAAGAATTTTTCCGATTTGTGGCTGTGATGTTGGCCAAACACCATGTGTGAGTACGTGTCGGACATATCAGTGTAACATCGTGACCAAACTATAATGGGATGATTTAATCGTACTCTAGCAGAACGGTTATTCGGTCATCAGTACGCACAAGAATAGTTGATGAGGCCAGAGCGGTCTCAGGAATGCGTTGCACGACCTCCATAGCAGCATTGAACAATGAAATCACACTCACGACTGGATTATACCAGCCAGTGCTATTCGATAAAAGACCGTCACTTTTAATCAGAAAATTATTTTGCAGCAAGTACCTTTACAACCGCTCGGAGAAAGTTTATTCGATATTTGTATGCATGTGGAGAGTTGGAAGGTGGGCAACAGCTTTGTGCCACTAACTCAATATGGTCTATAGACGTATTCACCATTTTGGGAAGGACTGATACTCCAAGACAACCAAGACGTTACCGATTCGGGCCATCATCACCTGGCAGACCAAAACCTCCCAGCCGTGCATTTGTGCGAGAGGAATTGCAAGTCGTTCCAGAACATATGGAACTAACACCACGATTTGTTTTGATACTTTAACCAGTATAAATTTTAGGTAGGTTCACAATAGCACAATGACCAAACGTGTAAATGGTGATTCCATCGATGAGTATCCATCGCTTGGTATCGAGAGGGGACAAACACCCTTTGGTGCATTAGCATACACCCATGCAATGTTTCTTTGATCGTATCATATTTGCCGTGTGTACGAACTCAAGACGGTCTCGAAGACATTTCAGATACAGGTCATATTTGAGATCTTTCTTTCCAATCACCTGTGGAACATCTTAGGCCTTTTTAATGTTCTTGCCAGAGCTCTGCGGTCCAACCAAAGTTGAGTACATTTTTGATCGCAGCCCCATATACTCTTCAGTTAGTTTACCGGAGCATTCATCTTTGAACTTGCCAACCATCTTTATATTGGTGTTACTAAACAGCGGATGTTTTTTTGGGTACTCGCTGATATAAAATTCGCTGACAAAACTTGGTTGTGCCATGTACGCGTACACATCATCAGTGGTCATATTCATCAACCACGAGTCAGTGTCCGTGTGCAGCATCTTGATCCATTCCTGATTAAACGGCTTAATCTTGTCATAGCAAAATTCGTACATGAGCAGCTTCGAAAAGTTCAGCACAGAAGAACCCATATTGATTGGTTTTGTCAGGTTGAGGTTTGATTTTTTTGTACTCTGAAATGGCAATAAGTGCACCATCAAAGATTCTTCTGGTTTCAAAGGGCGGGTCAGCAATGAGCCTTTGAAGTTTGTCTTGCTTAATATCACGGGCAAGATCGACTTGGTTTCGTTTGCGCAGAATCTCCATTGTTTTCCCAAACACCGGATTGTTCCTGACTTTGAAAAAGTCCTCTTAAAGTCATTGGAGGCCTTTGTGCGTAGGTCCGTATTTATATGAATGCACTGGGCACCCAAGCTTGGTGACGAAATTGCAGCTCTTGATTAATCTTGATTACATGCATACCAAATCGCAAATACAACTGTTGATTTCGCACATGCAATACACAGTTGTGTTTGGTCCGAAGACTTAGTATCAGTTTAGTACATTCGGAGTATTTGCGTCCGGACTCATCAACGATCGCGTAATGTTATGGGGACAACCCACGAACTGGGCACCGACACCGCTCTGGGGCCTCGGATAATCGATGTGTGCGTCATGTAAGTGCACAGGATATTCCAGATCAACTTCAAAGAAGTATCCGTTAAAACCGTAGATGTTGTTGTGATTGCGCACTCGTTTTTGTAGATCAATGTGCGCAGGATTGATCTATCGTAATCCACCAAACTACTGGTGGTTGTATCATACCAAATTCATAAAGGTTATATGCGTCATGATACATGACGTAAATGTTGGGGTCAGCGGGGTCATATCCCTTTACGTTGGGGTTGTTGACACGAGCGTGACTGTGACTTGACATAGATATTCTGCCATAAAATGAACGGTCAATAAACAGATGCTGATCAATGTCAGTGTGCAATTCCAGCTTAAATTTGGATTGGACAACAATGCATCCCAATCCATACCCGGTGTCGCCAAGTAATGGAAGGAATCGAGCAGTGATGGCAATATCACGAAATTTCTCAACCACATCAACGAGCAACAGCACATCAGTGCGCAGGTATCTATGCTGACTAAACTTTCTTTATATGTTCGTAATTTGCTTTTTGAAATAACTTCACGTGACCACGATGAATATAATGCTTCTATCGGTTGCAACTGAGTTTCAGCAAATTTGTTCCAGTCGTTCGTGTACTCGTAGGGATACACGCCTTCTATTGTCAGCAAGTCTATATTTGGGGTGCTTGCACCCCGTGGACAGGATTTTAACTTTTTCCGCATTCAGATGACTTACTAACTTGTCCAATGACAAATTCATAATGAATCGATGAACTGAAATTGTCCCAGCCGAAACGTCATGTATTTTTCCATCGTCTTGGGGATCAAGCTTATTGGTGAGTCTGATGCCGTGGCTACTGATTGCATTATTAAGTAATCATCGTACCCTCGCAAGTTATGAAACATCACAGGGATTTTTATTTTGTTGGGATAAATTCTCAACTACAAATTACACGCGTTGTGTGCCACACCTCTGTACACACCAGTAAAATTGCAGTAATCATAAACTATGTCGTCGCTGGAAGCAAAAGCTTTTTCATAAATCGAGCAATGAGTAGCTACAAAAACTCAAAAATGTTATTATAAGAAGCCGAGGAAGATTCTTTATAGTGCGATAGCGATTCTGATTTTTTTTTTTTTTTTTTTTTTTTATTTACTCAGCAAAAACAAATCAATCTGAGGTCCCCAATTCTGTCCATGTGGGGATAATGCCAGTGGATAAAAGCGTTTCTTACAACTGAACACATTAACAGCAATGCTTAGGTTACGTGTTTCAAATTTGTTTAGTGTGGCTTTGGTAACCTACACAGGAAATTCAATATCACCAAAATTGAGTTCACCCAGGTGTTGCTGATACTTGTGGTGCAAGTCTTTTTTGTTACTGACCGGATATAGCGCCGACAAAATTGCCAATACAAAACATCTGTTTTCAAAGTTTGTTGCATTTATAACTGACCTAGGTGGTACCCAGTATGGTGCTGGTATGTAACTGTAACCACGGAACGGCTGATACGGTGAAAGATGGACCTCAGCTTGTGTGCACCTTTCGAGAGACCATGCGGACCCTGCATTGGTATATTTTTCCAGCGTTTCGAGAATCTTTTCAATGCCTCTGTCAATTTCATCATGGATAGCGCCGCTGTCTTTGCGGTTCAGGATTACTCGGGCACCAATGTGAATCCACGGTGTAGTAGTAGTTGTTTTATATCCATCCGTGTCACAACTTACGGGCATAACCAAATGTGCATTTAGAACAATGTCTGCTTTGACCCCAGCATGATCAAAGATTTGTATAACCGTTACGATTCAAGGAATCATATTTGTCAACAGTTGTCGAGCGTCTTTGCCTGGTGTATATGTGGGTGGGATGATTTCCACGTGCTTTTCCAACTTGCCACTTCGCTTTTGAAATTTGAATTCTGGTACTTGTGATTGTTGTGATTTTGCACAACTCAGCCGCTTCAGTAGTGATAGCAGAGGCAAGACGACGTTTCGTCATCCTCAGTACGAAGAGGGTTTTGTTCATATTGGTCTAATACCGCAAAAATGTCGGCTTTTCTTGCACCTCTGGGTATTTGAATAATATACTCACGTGCAAACTGTCTTAGTTGTTTTACCGTTGTTTTTCTGTTGATGATTGTTTTTGTTGCTGCTGCTGCTGAGGTAACCGGTGGTGGTCTCGGATTCATTTCAAATATGGGACTCAAAAAAATATGTCAGCCATTCTCATTCGAAATGGTATGTGTATTCTATGCTGCCGTGCGAGCTGTTTTAGTCGTGGCACTATAGGCATGTTTATACTAAGGGAGGGTGAAGCGTCTTTCAAACTGAGAAATTTTGTCGATAGCTTGTTTTATTTTTGGTATTTGTTCAGGATCAGAAACTGCAATCTCTTCGATTCTGGCTATTATTTCGTTTATTTCTGTTTTATTGGAGTTTATTGTCGTGGTATATGTTTGTGCTTGGGCAGCCACAAGTGTTTGTGGGTTTGCTTTGTTTCTTCGCGCTTTATTTTACTCACGAACAGATCCACATGGCAGACAAAGTTGATTACGTGATTTGACTCCCATGCCACATTTAAGGCAGGGTCTTGCCCCTAATCCCTCACGTAATATTTGCGTTTGTATTTTAGAATTTCATAGCGGCGTGGTCTGCCACAGGGTTCGTATTTTTCAAGGCAGGCAGCTTTGCATTTGTTGCGTTCCATTGCCATGTAGTTTTTTATATACATAACACCAGTTAACGGAAACACTGCTTCTATATTTCAGTTGATCCGTCACCGCTTTTTTATTTATTCCTCCACATCACGTGGCACACATTTCAGGGCTAAGCTGATAGTGAGCCTTACAAAGTCCATTGCGCGACTTTATGGTAACTCGAAATTTCAGATCAGGCTTTTTTCGATAAAGCAGCTCGTGATTTTAAAATTCATCATCAAATTTATCTACAAAAGTAAATAAGATGATAAAATCCAATGTCTCATCAGCCTAAATGAGTTCGAATGATACATCAGTGGGTACTACGCCTACCCGAATACGGCCTGACTTTGTGCGTTGGAATCCGATTACATCAAATGTCCTGGAGAGCTGGCAAATTTCCTCAATCGTTTTTGCTTCGTCGCTTTGAGCAATAGCTTCTAAAAATTGCAGTCAATGATTGTGCTGCTGTTCTTCTGCGTCGGTGTAATACCTTTCGTATATCCACTGAAGAGAAGTGAATTGGATTGCCATTCTTCTACTTACGGCTCAGAAACATTTGTTAATTAGCCTGCTCTTGAACATCCTCATCATTAGAGCTGGAGCTCAAGAATTATCAAAACCTTAAGACTCAATGGGTGAATTATTAAAATCCCTCTTTTGTGACTTTACTTTTCCACGCACTATATTCTGCAAATTGTTTATTTTTCTTCGCTCGTAAATCTGTCACAATTTATTCCGTTCCATTTTTATGGTCATCCCAAGTTAACCAATTTATCGGTATATTTTGGGGAAATTTGGGAAATTGCGTGTAGTATCTTCTGCTCTTCCTTAATGAGCTGATATCATGAGTTCAGTCGATACAGTGTTTTCTGTTTTTCTGCTGCATCTCTGATATTCAACTCCTTTGGTTATTTAGCACCATGTTTAGAAACGTCAATAAGCTCTCTCAAAATAGCTTGACAATCTATTGCTAAAGTATCAGACATTTGTATATAAATGGCTTCAGCATGTCTTCAGTTTGCACCTATTCTTTGTCACTGTGTAGGCATTGCTGTAAAAAAAAGTCAATACACAGCCTCAGTATGTGACATAGTTACGATCAATACTGTAGTTTTGGCAGATAAGTCTGCAGTGTGTGTATATTGATCGCTACCAAAGGCTTGCCTGAAGCAGCACGCTCTGTGGGATTTTCCTTTTTACAATCACTGCAGAGTAGTATAAAAGGTAATCTTTGCCTTATTTGAGAACCGGAGGGGGCAATTCTATCCGGAAGAGACACTACCCCATGACTGGATAACTCAAGTCACGTCACGTGTGTGGAGTGCTTACATCTCCGTGGACATAATTAACGAACAACTGTAACTTAGAGGCTAAGTATGTCATGGGGGTGGAGGCGAGGACGGGCGAAATTACCCAAAAGGTAACAAACAATTAAAAAGCCCCACTTTCATACTACTTATATATAAAGCTGTTAATACTACACTATAGAGTCTAGCAAAATCTGCTCGTTACATCTTACATTTAATACGTGATTGATAGCGGGCACTGCATGTGTGTAAGTCAGCAACCATCTGCTTTCTTTCACTCTGACCTGATTCACCTGAGAGACCCGGGAACAGCAAACCCACTGAAAAACATGCAGTGTTACTACTTCTGTACTCAAACCAAGATCTAACCGCGTGAGTAAGCATTACCCAACTGCGCAATACCAACAAAGGCAACATAAGAACCACACAGGTGCAGTGCTCGTAATGAGTGGGAAAACAACCAAAATTCACAGAATACATGGCATGGTTATCGAAGTAGACTTGTTCACAAAATAAGACTGGAAAAGGGACACATCGATAAACCAACAGTACGTACATAACAGACGTGATATACCTGCGAGTAACATAAACATTGGGTATATCAGTCTGGGTACAATGATAATACATGCTCCTCAGTTATAAACAGGTAGCATGTTCTTGGTGATATTTTGTTTTGAGGGTCACAGCGTATTGCACATGCCAAGTTTTTAATGGCACTTCTTCTAGCTCGGAAGTAAATAATAAATATGTCCTCGATTCTATCTCGATTGGAAAAAAAATGTCCACTGTCCACGTTTGGTTTGGAAAAGAAAGGTTTGCAACTTATCAACCTCAATATAAGACACATCTTACCAAACTTCGATGAAATAAGACTTACGATACAAAATGAATCCAACCTTACATTAACTGGGCTGTGCGAAATGTTTCTAGATTGTAATGTACCTGACTGTGCAATTAGTAACTTTCACTGGAAAGAGGAGATCGACGCCAAAGTATGGAAAGATGGATAGTTGTGTATGTTTCAAACCAGCGTAAACATACAGGAAGAAGAACTGATTTCGAAATATCCACTGTAGAATCAATATGGATCCAGTTACATTTCCTCAATAGCAAACCTGTTCATATCTGCTCTGCT
Organism: Megalonaias nervosa; assembly: GCA_016617855.1. NCBI lineage: Eukaryota > Metazoa > Mollusca > Bivalvia > Unionida > Unionidae > Megalonaias > Megalonaias nervosa. Next base: position 46,640 of record JAECUM010016055.1, read on the forward strand.
TACCGACCTCCAGCCTCGCTCTCGTCATGGACGGGTCAATTTCAACGCGAACAAGAAGTCACATTAGCTTTTAATAATGAAGTAATTGTCATGGAAGACTTTAATATTGATATCATCTCCGACACGAACACTAAATGACTATACATGATACAGCTGCACTACCTTACACTGGTAATCAATGTTTCAACAATAGTAATAGCTTGTACATCCTCGAGATAAATGTACGTTGTTTCTCTGTTAGTGATCACTATTCCATATGTGCAACTCGTAAGCGACATAGCGCAAAGAAAAACAGTTCACAAAACTATATCCAATAACGATGCTTTACTATCTTTCTTTCTGAACTATCTCAAAATATCAACCCATTAACTTTCTCTAATACAGACCCGAGGTATGACTGGTCCATATAGAACCATTGTTTCCCTACTATCCTAAATAAACACGCTCCCATCAAATTAAAAGAATTAAACTATCAAAGACAGCCAGAGTGGCATAATAATGAAATTGCTGAGGCGCAAAGTTGACGAAACTACTATCATAAATGTGAAGAGTTTACATATCATCGTCTATGGCGAACAAGGTCAAATAACTCAGCGCAAACACTCCTTTTTCCAAGAAGCCATCGCCTCAAACTCTGAACACAGATCGATCCGGAATCACTTGCTAGAACTAATTTTAACGAAACTACTATTTCTCTGTCCATGTCAAATTATAGACAATGGAAATATTTAAACTGAAGAACATGATATTGCAAACCAACAGAACCTATTTTAATTTTACTAATTTTTCCCAAGCACTTGACAGGTCTAATTTTACATAGCCTAACATAGACAAACTTACTGCCTTCGTTACCGCTCTGGTGGCCTAGTGATAAGAGCGTCCGCCTTGGATGCAGGAGGTCGTGGATTCGATCCCCGGCCGAGTCATACCAAAGACTTATAAAATTGGTACTAACAGCTGCCTCTCTTGGCGCCCAGCATTAAGAGGTTAGTGTTAGGACTGGTCGGCCTGGTGTCAGGATAATGTGACTGGGTGGGACATCAGGCTACATGTCTGCGGCATGATGCCCCAGTGCTAGACATCACTATAAACTGCCATACTGCAGACATCGTAGCGATATGACTGAAAAATTGTTAAAGCTACGTTAAAAATCCAAATCATGCACACACGGGCACACACACACACACTGCCTTTGTTAAAGGGTACGAGACAAACTTACTGCCTTCATGAAAGGGTACCCGATCATGTTAGTTGCAAAATCCCACTTAACTGCATAGACTGATACTGTTGATATTATCAATAAAATAAAACACTAACAAATCAGCGGGTCTAGATGGAATTGACCTCAAAACTCTGAAAATGTCGGCTTTATCAATCGCTGGTTCATTGAAAGAAACAATTAACTAAAGTATCACTTTCTGTAAATTTTTAGCAAAAGTATTCACAATTCGTAAGGGAAATGAAAAGAATGACACATCCAACCATTGACCCACATCTGGTCTATCTGCACTTTCAAACTTATTGAAAAACATGTCACGAAGCATATCATAGGATATTTTAACAAGTACCAACTCCTCCATAAATCAAATAACGTTTCCGACAGAAACAGTCATGTCGAACTGCATTGACGAAATTTGTTGACCAGTGGCTGCTAGCTACCAAAGCAGGCGAACTTACTGGCGCAATCTTGATTGATTTTAAAATGCATTCGATTTGGTTGACCACTTGGTGCTTATTAAAACAAACTATCAGCCTACACGCTTTCTTCCAAACTCAATTGCTTGGTTCATGTCGTATCTCCGAACAGACCCAAGGTTGTTTGCACTGGTAAATATACATCCGATTCGAGTCATATTTTAAGTGGTGTTCCTCAATGATCTAAATAGGGCCCCTTGTTTTCCTACTGTTAATCGATGACTTAGCCTTGTATCCAGTGCACTCTAACACTAATCTTTTCGCTGATGACTCTACACTGCATTCATCTTGTAAAGCTCGTGACTAATTATAAATGAACTTCAAATAGACCTAAAATATATCAGTTTCATGTCAACAAAATAGAATGCGTATTAGTGTCTCTAACACGAAATGTATTACAATCAGAACAAGGCAGCGTCTATCCAATGACATGGATTATTTCTAACTCAAATGACTTAGACATGTCTAGTGTTAGAAATAAAAAAAAAACAACACTTTTTGGTATCTACAGTGATCAACATCTCAGCTGGAATAACACTCTCAAAATTACTGTCGAAATTTCTACCTACTAAGTCCTCTGAACTTTATTTAGCGTGATATATAATACCACTGATATACTAAGGCTGTATCATATGGAGAAACACATCAAATTATAACCTACCCAGAGTTGGCAAACTCCAAACAAGGGCCTCCCGAACAATTCTGAAACTTCTTATTACGACTCCCTCGAATATTACATTTTTACGTCTACAGTGACTACCTATACAAAAGCGTATTCTTTATTTTAAATGAATCATAACAAATAAGTCTTTAACAATCTTTGTCCAGATTATATCTCTAACCGAACTGAACTAAGATCATCAAATACAGAGCGTAATCTCCGATCAACAACTACCAACAAATTCCAGATTTCGTCGAAAACCAACCTTTTCAAAAGTTATTTTACTGTATTTGCACCGAACTTTTGGAATTCCTTGCTCCTGAGAATACGTAATATTCTTACTCAATGGACTTATACTATGTAGCAGAAAAGAGTGAAAACCAACACGTTTTGTAAATTGCATAATTTATTTCTCTAAAAAGAAAATGAAATATTTTAAATAACTTACAGTATGGTGAAAAAAAAGTCCTAAAAGTTATATCACAAGTCCAAAAGTATCGATTATTCAGTTCCAGCATTATTCCGAATGAAGTTCAATCTATTATGATGTGTCAACAGTCTTGATGTATAACAATGATATAATCCACAGTAATTCCAAAACTGCTACTAGTCCTAAAGTCTGGGTACTTTGTAATTCCAATAAATAATTGAAATAATTAAATTAGATCCACTCAACTGAATTGAAAACACCTATTTGACTCCTCTAAGACTAATGTTCATGTCAGGAATAATTAATTTTCAGTCAATCATCCCTTATATAAAAAAAAAATGTAATTCAGAAACGTATGAGGGTCGAATAATCATTTGGAAATCACTCTAACTTTGTCGACATAGTCAAGTACTTCATCAACTAGCCAATCAGGAATTTAATCACCTGGTGTTCAAAGGAGGAATCCCATCAAATATGTCATCAAGACTTCTTCTATAGTTGTCAAAGTCAAAAGGCCACAATGACATGTTTACCAAACGAAATGACCTCATCCTAAAGTATAAACCCACTATTGTATAGTACAAACTCACAACTATAAAGAAAATTAGTATTTAATATGTTCTTTATTAAATGACCCTTATGATCTAAAAACCATGAAAATTAAAATACTTAACACAGATATACATAACAGTAATTAAATTTCCCTTGCTTCAGTTAAAACCTAATTAAAGAAATTCTTTCTTGACCAGCTGGAATTATTTATTAAAGCCTCCCAAAAAAGGTTTTATCATTTTCTCCATTGTGCGTGTTGCTCTTTAACAATTGTTATTATTCTTCAGTCAATATAAACTGGAATGTGTACCATTATCTGGTTTGAAATTATGTCATTAGGTTTTCTGTAAATATTAATAGACGTCTGGATAATAGATATTTTAAAGACTATGGACAACGAAGGAATACGCGTTTCACTTCATATATATATGATAATCATGTTTTTGAACTTTTGCAAGTATTTTCTTTTTCATGAGGAAAGGCTTACAAAAGTTGTTGGTTGCGAGATATTTTGCTCTGTAAATAACCATAATAAATCCTCTGATTATGTTAACTGTTCAACGGTTTGTTAGAAAATTAATGCTTTTGGTTGATATTTCTGTAATTGTTGTGAGTATAAATTCCCTTTAAATGCCTTGTTTGTCCTCAAAGACAAAAATCATATAAACAATGAAAAAATTGCATTGAATAAAAAATGTGCAAGCCACAAAATTAATTATGGTGTGATACAGACATTCCTTCAACCAGTTTTGAACTATACATTCAAATTCAGAAGCGTCTTTCCGTTGTCTTCTTCTTTTATGTTTGGCCTAGATTTAAGATTTCCAAAGTCGAATATTGACATATGTCTGTACCCAGTAGTAGTTATGTTTCTGTACCCAGTAGTAGTTATGTTTCAAATAGGAAATAATACCGATGGTTTAGCAGAAATGTTTTAGTCACTCTAAAAGTTCAAATGATGTTCTCAATCTTCTTCCAGTATTAACATCTGTGGACTCAACAAAGATTTCAGTATTACCAAAGGAAATGATTGTGCGGAATTTTCTCTCCGTACGGGATTTATTCATATCAAGCTGATCCACTTTAAGCCTGCCTACAAATGTACAACAGTCTTCTGTTACATATTTTGCATCCTTCTTCGTGCTAGCATATATATTAATGACAAACTGATTGAAGTTCTCCTCACCCGGAAGGGACACAGCGTCATAAGCAATGTCACCAGCCTTATATAAAGCACCCTCATCGATAAATGGTGTGAAAATATTCTTGCAATACCGTCTTCCATCCGAAGTGGTATATAGGTAATCTGTTGGGTGCACGCTCTCTTTAAATGGTTTCGAGTTCTGTTTCCCATATGTGAACCTACATGTTCGGTAGGCAATCGCAGCTGGATCATGTCCGAAGAGAACTGCCCCTTTTAAAACAACAAGCCCTGCATCATCAGGGACCACAACATTCCATGATGGAAATATTTTTTTTACAGCACTTGAAAGCATTGGCGATTCCGAGAAACCTCCGACAAGCAGAACAGCAGATATGTTGTAATTGTTTTCAGCATCATGGAAACTTTGAATGTGATTCACTATATTTTTTACAGCTTCATCAAAAAAGCCTCTCATCAATGCATTATCTATCTTCAATTTATTTCCTTTCAGAAGCTTTAAGTCAGAAGCAAAAGGTGCCTGATTGATAGCTTCTAGAAGCTTCTCTTTTGTTTTATTCTCCAAAATTTCAAGCAACGTCGATGGAAGACTCATGATACTATGACCTTCACCATCAGGAAAGACGTTCCTTTTCTTTACCTCGAAGTCACGAAACATTCCTATGTAATCGTCCATTGCCTCATTTTTTAACTCTTGAATGACAGGACCGCCAAAGATCTTGATCAAAAACTGGTTGAAAGACTCATCTACCTCTTGTCCTCCCCAAGCACCGCCTGTTGCTTTGTGAAGTTCTTTTAAATGTCCATCACCCATCACTTCATGGATCGTTATGTCGACTGTACCACCTGCAGTAAAGGAAAATGATGTCATTATTTTGAGAACTTAGTGAGTCTCAAGTCTGCAAGGGAAAATGTTTATCGCCTTGTTGTATCACAGCAGTATATTTATTCCATATATATATATATATATATATATATATATATATATAGAGAGAGAGAGAGAGAGAGAGAGAGAGAGAGAGAGAGAGAGAGAGAGAGAGAGCTAAGAATCTACGGCTTTAAACTAAGTAACAGAACAGAGTGAAAACAAACAAGTTTGTAAGTTCAAAATATAATTTCTTTACCTAAAATAAAAAGTGAAAAATTAAAAATAACTTATAGTATCTTGAATGAAATGCTAATTAGTCGTAACAGTTCTATCACAAGTCCGAAAGTATCAAGAAATCCAAATGAGCTCTAGTGGTAATCCAAATGAAGTTTACTCTAATGTGCTGATATGCCAATAGTTTTGGTGTATCACCATCATTTAATCAAAAATGTCTTTAAACGAATTCACAATAAAGCCAAATAGCCACTAAATCCGAAAAGTCTGAGCAATTTGTAATTCCAACGAAATTTTAAATAAATAAATAAATCCACTCAAATGATCAAACTATCTGTCTCTGCCATGACTGAAGATAATGCTAGAAATAATGAATTTCCGGTAAATCATCCCTTGTATCAAAAACGGAGACAGAATACAGAAATCACAATGAGGCCCCAATGAATCATTTCGAAATCACCTATACTTATTGGATTTGTTATGTATATTTAATTTGCATTGTTTGTTAGTTTTATTTATTATTTCTGTATATATTTCATTACATACTATTGTGATGTAACATTGTATGACCTTGTCCAAAACTGAGTTTATTTCTGCTTGACCCGAATTGACTTTTTTTTATTTTATTCTGTGTAAACAACTAATACATAGCTAAATTATTCTCCATCTGTATGGTTTAAAATCAGAATTATTATTAATAGAAGTAAATATGTTTATTTATGTCTAGGTCTAGGATTTGGAATTTCCTTAGTGTGTTTGACTATTTTGTAAACATCAGGATCATTTTTGAAGGTTATTTTCCATTAAGTAATAGTTTTTTCAGAAAATGCTAATTGTAACCTGAGGTCAAGTAGAGAACTATAGCTTTTAGCTGAGAGGATTGTTCAGTCGTGCTTTAAGATCTAACACTTTGAAGTTGAATTATATGTAATGTCCACTTGGGCTGGATTTTATTTCTTCAAATTACTGAATTCAAGTGATTATTTTCTCTGGAAATACAAAAGTGCTCTGATACAATTCTTGGATAGAGACATTCACTGGAATGTATAGTGAATTGAAACCTGGAATTATATTACTGTGATTCAACAAAAGACTGTTGACACATCAACACTCTATAAGCTACCACAGACACATCATCGCCTTCAGATTTTGGATTTGTTCTGGACTTCTACTGAATTTTATTCAGGACTTTAAATTACTAGGACTTGTGTCTGTAATTATTATATTATTTGGGGATTTAATTCGCAATACCGTAAGTTCTTTTTTTTTTTTTTCATTTTCACTTTTCATGGTTAATAAATTATTGGTTGAATTTTACAAAGCTTGCTGCCTTTCACTCTTATTTGTTACTTATTTTAAGAGCATAGACTCGTAACACATCACATTTCTAAGATATGAGCGTATGACCAAAACAAGTTAGGACACTGGTGCATGAGAGTTATGTGATAGATACTGTTACTTAATATACTGATTCGATTCGTGTGTGGAACGAATTATCAGCCTTTAACCACATGAAAATAATATATAGATTTCTTGCATATAATATTACATCCAAACAAATAATGTCGGATCCCATGATAAGCCCTTTGTTATATAGTTATCAGGTTATAATTATAATTGTAATGCACATGCCTTGCATTGGTAAATAGAGATCCAATTTTTTAAAAAAATAAAAAAATAAAAAAATAAGTGAGCGCTAAAATCCACTTGCAGAGCGAGTGAGATCTCTTGCACCTCATGTCCTTACCTTCCACCCTGTTCCAGCCCACTTCTTGTTGGGGGAGGAGGAGGAGCATGACCGAGACAGTTTAGAACACTGATCTGTGAGATCTTGGAGATAGATGTAGTTTCTCTCTTACAAGAAATATGTATAACTCTGTTACCTGTTTAATTATATTGTTGATGTTCTATATAAACGTATTTGTATCCAAACATATAATGTTGGATCAAGTGATATATGTTTTCTACTCTGTTTGGTGCATTGGTGTTAATTTATAATTAAATATTCATACATATACATTTCTATGAAGAAATCAAGTTGGTTTGTGCCAATAGCTATGTGTTAAATTCAGCTTACCTAGCGAGTGAGTTCTCAAGTGTCTAGCACCAACTTTTTGCCTGCTGAAGGGGATGTGAGTGGAAGTGAGGTGGAAGGGGTGGAAAATCAGCGCAGAGCTTGGAACGAGTTATATCTCTTCAACCTGTTTCATTACATTCGTGTTATTATACAGTAGTGTAGTATTTGAGAATTTCCGACCACAAAAACGTTAAATATTAAAATACATCAATAAATTATAATTCCGGGACTCTCAATTACTAAACAACTCTAGACCACGTTTTCATGAAACAAAATTCTCATCCTGTCCCTGCAGGACGGTGTACTAATTTCTTGATTGTGTGTTGAGTTCATTTCAACCAGACATACAGTCCAACAGAAAAAAAATAAATATATCGCAAATTGTATGTGCTCCACATCATGACAACACAACAGAAAACCAACACATGATGCATCAGTAAAGTATTTAATGTTCTACGATACAACTGTGCTAGTCTCATTAATTACAAGAGCCCAATATGTAATATAATCTACAAACAATGAACAAATGCAAAGCGCAAGGACCAACATTAATTTTGTAACGACCGTACATATATGGCACATAATTTCACCACGTCTAATAAATGAAAATTAAAATAACACTGAAAAAATTAATTCTAGCAATGTACTTATATACTACTATATAATTATGTTCTATTAACTGGGCATTGAGACAGACTTAGCCCGAGGATATATGGATATTGCTGTCATGGTGGATTGTAAATTTAATGGTGAAGTTTGCGTCATAATTATTGCCAAGGTTTTGCGATCCATCGGTTTTGGATAATATCTCAAAAGAAGATGAAGATTCGTTTGGACGTTGCTTTTGTTATATTAGAATTTCTAATGCAGGGTCAAACGATACTGATCAAATTGGGTAACAGTGCACTGTGTGCGTGAAAGAGAACGTGTTGACTGATACATTGTATCAGTCTGACAGTCTCTCTCTCTCTCTCTCTCTCTCTCTCTCTCTCTCTCTCTCTCTCTCTCTCTCTCTCTCTCTCTTTTTGT
>JAECUM010016057.1:0-87017 GCA_016617855.1 Megalonaias nervosa
CTGCTATATATCTACATGTCACCTAATGATTGGTCACAATACCCTTATATATCTGCATGTCACCTAGTGACTGGTCACAACACTGCCATATATCTTCATGTCACCTAGTGATTGGTCACAACACTGCCATATATCTGCATGTCACCTAGTGATTGGTCACAACGCTGCTATATATCTGCATGTCACTTAGTGATTGGCCACTACACTGCTATATATCTGCATGTCACTTAGTGATTGGCCACTACACTGCTATTTATCTGCATGTCACTTAGTGATTGGTCACTACACTGCTATATATCTGCATGTCACCTAGTGATTGGTCACAACAGTCATATATCTGCATGTCTCCTAGTGACTGCTCACAACAGTACTATATATCTGCATGTCACCTTGTGATTGGTCACAACACTGCCATATATCTGCATGTCACCTAGTGATTGGTCACTACATTGCTATATATCTGCATGTCACTTAGTGATTGGTCACAACACCGCCATATATCTGCATGTCACCTAACGATTGGTCACAACACTGCCATATATCTGCATGTCACCTAGTGATTGGTCACAACACTGTTATATATCTACATGTCATCTAGTGATTGGTCACTACACTGCTATATATCTACATGTCACCTAGTGATTGGTCACAACACTGCCATATCTACATGTCATCTAGTGATTGGTCACCACACTGCATGTCACCTAGTGATTGGTCACTACACTGCTATGTATCTACATGTCACCTAGTGATTGGTCACTACACTGCTATGTATCTACATGTCACCTAGTGATTGGTCACTACACTGCTATGTATCTACATGTCACCTAGTGATTGGTCACTACACTGCTATGTATCTACATGTCACCTAGTGATTGGTCACTACACTGCTATGTATCTACATGTCACCTAGTGATTGGTCACTACACTGCTATGTATCTACATGTCACCTAGTGATTGGTCACTACACTGCTATGTATCTACATGTCACCTAGTGATTGGTCACTACACTGCTATGTATCTACATGTCACCTAGTGATTGGTCACTACACTGCTATGTATCTACATGTCACCTAGTGATTGGTCACTACACTGCTATGTATCTGCATGTCACCTTGTGATTGGTCACTACACTGCTATGTATCTGCATGTCACCTAGTGATTGGTCACTACACTGCTATGTATCTGCATGTCACCTAGTGATTGGTCACTACACTGCTAGGTATCTGCATGTCACCTAGTGATTGGTCACTACACTGCTATGTATCTGCATGTCACCTAGTGATTGGTCACTACACTGCTATGTATCTGCATGTCACCTAGTGATTGGTCACTACACCACTATGTATCTGCATGTCACCTAGTGATTGGTCACTACACCGCTATATATCTGCATGTCACCTAGTGATTGGTCACTACACCGCTATGTATCTGCATGTCACCTAGTGATTGGTCACTACAGTACTATCTATCTGCATGTCACCTAGTGATTGTTCACTACACCGCTATATATCTGCATGTCACTTAGTGATTGGTCACAACACCGCCATATATTTGCATGTCACCTAACGATTGGTCACTACACTGCTATATATCTACATGTCACCTAGTGATTGGTCACAGCACCCTTATATATCTGCATGTCACCTAGTGACTGGTCACAACACTGCCATATATCTGCATGTCACCTAGTGATTGGTCACAACACTGCTATATCTACATGTCATCTAGTGATTGGTCACTACACTGCTATATATCTACATGTCACCTAGTGATTGGTCACAACACTGCTATATATCTACATGTCACCTAGTGATTGGTCACTACACTGCTATATATCTCCATGTCACCTAGTGATTGGTCACTACACTGCTATATATCTGCATGTCACCTAGTGACTGGTCACAACTCTGCCATATATCTGCATGTCACCTAGTGATTGGTTACAACACTGCCATATATCTGCATGTCACCTAGTGATTGGTCACAACACTGCCATATATCTGCATGTCACCTAGTGATTGGTCACAACACTGCCATATATCTGCATGTCACCTAGTGATTGGTCACAACACCGCCATATATCTGCATGTCACCTAGTGATTGGTCACAACACCGCCATATATCTGCATGTCACCTAGTGATAGGTCACAACACCGCTATCTATCTGCATGTCACCTAGTGATTGGTCACTACACTGCTAGGTATCTGCATGTCACCTAGTGATTGGTCACTACACCGCTATATATCTGCATGTCACCTAGTGATTGGTCACTACACCACCATATATCTGCATGTCACCTAGTGATTGGTCACTACACTGCTATATATCTGCATGTCACCTAGTGATTGGTCACTACACTGCTATATATCTGCATGTCACCTAGTGACTGGTCACAACACTGCCATATATCTGCATGTCACCTAGTGATTGGTTACAACACTGCCATATATCTGCATGTCACCTAGTGATTGGTCACAACACTGCCATATATCTGCATGTCACCTAGTGATTGGTCACAACACCGCCATATATCTGCATGTCACCTAGTGATTGGTCACAACACCGCCACAACACCGCCATATATCTGCATGTCACCTAGTGATTGGTCACAACACCGCTATCTATCTGCATGTCACCTAGTGATTGGTCACTACACTGCTAGGTATCTGCATGTCACCTAGTGATTGGTCACTACACCGCTATATATCTGCATGTCACCTAGTGATTGGTCACTACACCGCCATATATCTGCATGTCACCTAGTGATTGGTCACTACACTGCTATATATCTGCATGTCACCTAGTGATTGGTCACTACACTGCTATATATCTGCATGTCACCTAGTGATTGGTCACTACACCACTATATATCTGCATGTCACCTAGTGATTGGTCACTACACCGCTATATATCTGCATGTCACCTAGTGATTGGTCACTACACCGCTATATATCTGCATGTCACCTAGTGACTGGTCACTACACCGCTATATATCCACTACACCGCTATATATCTACATGTCACCTAGTGACTGGTCACTACACCGCTATCTATCTGCATGTCACCTAGTGATTGGTCACTACACTGCTATATATCTATATGTCACCTAGTGATTGGTCACTACACTGCTATATATCTACATGTCACCTAGTGATTGGTCACAACACTGCTATATATCTACATGTCACCTATTTACTTAATGCATTGTGGAAACTTCAATCAGAATACTACAAAATTATGTTAGGTATAATCCCACTTTTTAATTTCCTTGAATATTTCATTTACATGTATCATTCTATACTTCTGATTATGCCAAGATCATTTTTTTCAGTTCCACCTAAATGACAACAATCCAACTTTTTATGCTTAACACAGACAACACATAAAAAGTAACCATAGGTTATGCATCATTTTTAGGAACAAATTCCATTTTAACTAAATTACTCACACTGTCAGTAAAAGTGACCTTTCAAAACAGACAAAATCACACCTGTCAGATCTACCAGTCTATGATGCTGAATTCAATATTCATTTATTGTTTAGGTTTGGCCATGCTTAAGTTTTACTGAAAACTAGTACTGGTCTCCACTGGTCAGTAAGTCTCCATTAGAAATATGAGAGAGTATACAAATTATATTTTATGGACTACAGCTGCATGAAATAACCTCTAAGTAGCTCAATTTCTGTAGTGATATCTTGAAAAGATAGGTCACTAACTATTTCTATCACTCACAATCTCAGCGGGGCACCATTGAGAAACCCAGTCAGTGCTAGGTGCCAGTCACTAATAAGTGAATCTCTGACTATTTAGACAGACATTCTCTTTAAATCAATATTGTGTAAAACTGCCTCATTATTCTCAGGAAAATATGCATATTAAATGCCTTCCATCTCTATTCTCTCTCTCCATATCGCATTTAAGTCTTTAAAAAAATCTGAATTCTACTTCTCTAATGAATTTCACTTATCCATATGTTTTCATTTTTGCCCTTTATATTTTATAAATCCCACTTTTTTACCTAAAACACCATTCTTCATATTATAAGTACTTTGTATTGATTCTGTTCTTCAGCTACAAAACACTACTAAAAATGCTAAGGATAAGACTAATGCTTTTAAAGTTTAAAATATTTGTGTATCCCATCATACTACTGACATGTCACTCAAGTCAGTATAGGTGTATCCCATCATACTACTGACATGTCACTCAAGTCAGTATAGGTGTATCCCATCATACTACTGACATGTCACTCAAGTTAGTATAGGTGTATCCCATGATGCAGCTGACATGCCACTCAAGTTAGTATAGGTGTATCCCATGATGCAGCTGACATGCCACTCAAGTCAGTATAGGTGTATCCCATCATACTACTGACATGCCATTCAAGTCAGTATAGGTGTATCCCATGATGCAACTGACATGCCACTCATATCTGTATAGGTGTATCCCATGATGCAACTAACATGCCACTCAAGTCAGTATAGACGTATCCCATGATGCAACTGACATGACATGCCACTCAAATCAGTATAGGTGTATCCCATGATGCAACTGACATGCCACTCAAGTCAGTACAGGTGTATCCCATGAAGCTAATGACATGCCATCCAAGTCTATATAGGTGTATCCCATGCTGCTATTGATATGCAACTTGGGTCAGTATAGGTGTATCCCATGGAGATACTGACATGCCACTTAAGTTAGTACAGGTGTATCCCATGAAGCTAATGACATGCCATCCAAGTCTATATAGGTGTATCCCATGCTGCTATTGATATGCAACTTGGGTCAGTATAGGTGTATCCCATGGAGATACTGACATGCCACTTAAGTTAGTACAGGTGTATCCCATGAAGCTAATGACATGCCATCCAAGTCTATATAGGTGTATCCCATGCTGCTATTGATATGCAACTTGGGTCAGTATAGGTGTATCCCATGGAGATACTGACATGCCACTTAAGTTAGTACAGGTGTATCCTGCGATGGACAAGACATGCCACTCAAGTATACATCTATCCCATGAGGACAAAAATAACAAAATGTGTGCTCCTATTGTACTGCTTTTAAAATAAGGGTAGGCAGGTAGATTTGTTTTGTACCATGGGGCAAAAAAGTGCTAGGGCTAGCAAAGAGAAATAGGGATGGTTAGCCAACCAGAAATACACATATTTTTGGCTTGATGGACAAGACATACCACTCAAGTCAAATGCTCCAGTAGTGAATTAGGACTGTTTTTATTCAAGTAGCGAACTAGGACTGTTTTCATTCCAGTAGCGAATTAGGACTGTTTCTACTCTGGCACAAGTAGTACCCAGCGTCTTGAAGCAATAATTTTGTTAAGAAACTTATTTTTCAAGGACAAAGTAGAAAAAACTGAGGGCTCAAAAATCTCCTTTTTCTAAGAAAAACTTTTTTAAGGACTTCCAAGAATTTATCTTTTTCTTGTAAAAATATGTATTGGTCCTAATCTTTATCATACTTATGCTTTAAAATAAAGAATTATGTAAGACTGTACTATTCTTCAATTTTTTTTACTTGTGAATTGTCTTTAGGATCCCTGTCCCTATCATACTTCCATCTAGAAACGTAAATAATAACTTGCACATATAACAAATAATCTTTGAATTACAAAAAAAAATCTCCATAACACAGATTGTAAATACGAGAGATTGATTCATTGCATCCATAAAGGAGTCTTCAACGTAAGGATTAATTTGTACTTGAAGTAAATGTTCTTGAAGGCAAAATATAAAAAAATGTAAAGAAACACTGTGGTAAGTTGAGACATTTACAGAAATTATGTTTGCAACATTATGTTTCTTGTAATTATTCATGTGAATTTCAAAGGAGTTTTGTATTTAATACTGATGAGTATTATTACAAATGATTTAACAAACCTAACTATTGTATCTTTCTTCTTTCCTGTTTTCATTTCTTTCTTTTACTTGGCTTCAACTCCTCCTGTGAAAGCAAACTGAAGATTGATGCCATCTTAAGTTGTAATTTTCCTAATATATCCAGTACAGTCATGAATGTAGCAGATACTCTATAGAAAGAAAAAAAAACTAACAGTGGGGTGGCTTATCCTTTGGCCTTGTGGTATCAATGGAAGTAATTAATCTCGACTCCTCATTAAGATGCATAACAACCCCTCATCAAGCACAGATTACTGCAGTCTCCTATATTGCCAAATTTATTAACTTTCTGGTGATCCTATGAAATATTACTCAGTTATTCACAGAAATAGTGAAAATAAGCAAATCTAGATTAGAAAATTTACCATATATACTTGCTTATAGGTTGGAGTCCAACTAAACAACACAGACAATGATCTGTCATCACATAATGTGCTGGCAGATTAGGATTCATGCTCCTTACAAACTGCACAGACTCGGATCTGCTGATGCACTATGTGACAGCATATGTGGGTATGTACAGCTTGCAGTTGGACCTGACTTGCAAGTGAGTATATATGATATTATCTGAACCTACAGACTGTCTCTCAAATTGACCTACAAACCATGTCTCTCAAATTGACCTACAAACTGTGTCTCTCAGATTGACCTACAAACTGTGTCTCTCAAAGTGACCTACAAACTGACTCTCAAAGTGACCACCAAACTAGGTCTCTCAAACAAACTGTGTCTATCCAAGTGACATACAAACTGTCTCTCAAATTGACCTACAGCTGTGTCTCTCCAACTACATGTATCTCTCAAACTGACCTGCAAACTGTGTCCTCAAATTGACCATTATCCTCTTATTGATTCCTAAACATTACTTACTTGATAATATCTAAATTTATCACTCAGTTTGCTCACAATTACAATTCACCAGATTCATGTAATTTGTACAAGCAGTTTTGTATGCTACCTTTAATCAAACAAGCAGTTCATCACCTTTTTCCCCAATCTAAGTAGACAAATACTGCCTGTAATTATATATATATATATATATATATATATATATATATATATATATATATATATATATATATATATGGCCATTCTTAGGTCCTGTTATCAGGGAATATGAGTAAATATAATAGAAATTTCTAAGTTTGCTTACAAAACCTGAAGTTTTATTTGCCTGTTTGAATTGTATGAATCACAAGGTTTCTTGTCAAAAAGTTTAATAATTTAAAGCAATCTTAAAAGTTAATTACTTTTAAATCTGTAAAACAGCACTTGGTTCAAGGATGGTGAAATGAATATTGCTTATTATGTCTAAAACTTCAACACTTGCATCTATTGAACTGAATGCTGATTACACTAGCAGCTGTAGAATTAAATTAACACTCCACTGCCTGTGCTATTATTGAATTATTGAATTAGTTGAACATTCCTTTAGTAATTCAGTTAATTAATCAGAACGAATGTATAACAATCAATGTAAACTAGGTTCAAAGATACGCATTCAAAATAGGAGTTCTGGAGAACTTTACAAGTGAAGGTAATATTTTTCTTTAGTCAATAGTTTCAAATAATACATGTGAAACAGTCAACACTTAAATGTTTAAATTGTTATTTTGAAATGCATAATCTCCTAATAACATCATAATGATTTCACAATTAAATGCTTGTTATGCTCTAAATCACCTATGGCAATCAGAATTCCTGATGGCAATTGATTCAATAACAAGAGTTCCTCAAAGGGACTGATGCTCTACTGGCTGAAAAGAATTTCTACGAATTCAAGACCATTCCTATTTTTAATTGTGGAATGTTGAAACAATTTTTGACATTCTTCAGTGATAACAAGATTTTCAAAGTGACTGCTGTGATGGACATACTAGATGTCAACTTGGCACCATTTTAATTTATGACCAACAAGGCATCATAAAAATTATTCTGGTCAAAATTCCCATGCTGATATGACTTTCTTGTTTTGCAAAAACAGTGATAATAAGATTTTCAAGATGTATTCCATGGTGGCCATATTCAATATCAGACTGGCACCATTTCCATTTATTACCAATTAGATATCAAGACAATTTTTTAATTTTTTTTTTTTTATAAAAGCTTAATATCCATATGACCAGCCATCTAGGAAATGTAGTGATAAGTAGACTTTCAAGATGATCATTGTCATGGTCACATTAAAAGTCAGAACAGCACCATTTTCATTTATGACAAACTAGATATCACAAGCTGTTTTTCAGTGAAACACCCATGGTGATTATCATTATTCATTCAAGAGAAATAGGTGATTAACAAAACTTTCAAGATGATCAATGTGGCATGCACATTCAATGCCTCAACATTAGGACCAAGCAGACATAAGAAGTCATTTACTAAAAAAAACCCATGTTAATATGACCATTCATTCATGACTAGTAGTGGTAATTATATTTTCTGGATATATATGGTTTGTGACCATACTGATCATCGGATTGACAACACTTTCATTCTGGACCAACTTTAAATACATCATAAGAAGTCATTTAGTCAAAATGTTGAAATGACCATCCATTCTGGACGAGAACCAATAACAAGGGTTTCAAGCTGGCCATTCTGGCAGTCATACTGAACATCAGATTATCACCATTTTCACTTAAGTCCAGCTAGACAATCTACAATGTCTTTTAGTAACATGTCTATATGACATGATCCATTCTCACATGTCTATATGACATGATCCATTCAGATGGAGTAGCAAAGACATGATTTCCAATACAGACACTGTGGTGGCCATACAGGATAACAGAGCAGTACCATTTTCTTTAGTACCAACTAGACCCTGGGATGACTGTGTTTGTTAAATTTTATAGTAAACATCCATGTCATTTAGAGGAGTAGTGATAACAATTATTGTGCTACTGGACAGATGGACAACAGATCATCCCATAAGGTCTTCTGGTTTATGGCCATTAGAGCTAAAAACAAAATATTTGGCAACTGAAAAATTAAAGGTTTCTGTTCGAATGTTTGCAGTCAAAAACAAATAAAATACAGGCATTGACATCTGAATCTCAGAAGAAACATGAAAAACTGCATTTTGTCCTGTAATATAGTCACTAACTTGAAAGCCATTCAAGTCTTGTAAGCAATATAGTAACTATGTTCAAAGCCACTCAACTCAACATGATATAAACTTTTCATAAATGATAGCATTTTTTTACATCTCATAAAAGTTTTTTTTTCTAGATATGATCTATGTCCATATTTTTAATTGAAGTCTGTAATTGAAATGTCCTCTTTACTTTTGTCATGCCATCATTGTTTTCTTCAGTATTCCAAGAAAAAGAGCATTTTGGACACCATGGACTGAACTCAAGGCTTGAATTTCCAAGAATATGAGCATTTAAGGCACCCTGGATTAAGCATAATTATTCTTAAATTATTTTTATGCCTTATTTCTTATTCAATATAAACATATACAATAATTTCAACAGATAAGAGTTGAAATAACATATTTCTACATTTCTTCGCAAAACTCCATCATAGTTGCCTTCTTTTAAATTCCAGCAAAGCTGTATGAAAGATTTCTGTGAATGGCACATTATCTCTTTTTTTATATGCCTGCCCCATGTTTAACAGTCCTCTGTTTGGACTTAAGTAGGGTGTGGTTGACTCTGAAACATACTGTCCGCTGGGACACTGAGACCTCAGCCTTTGATCAAGATATGTGGTCTTGAACCATCTATAAACTAAATGTGCAGAAACTATTAGTTTGTTTTAGTCTTAATATGACAGTGACCTATGACCTTTAGACCCCAGAATCCATAGGTTTCTTTATTACCCTAAGAGCAAGCCATTCACAAAACTTGGTCAAAAATGTTTCTCTAGAACAAAAGTTATTCTACAAAAGATTTTTCTGTTTGAGCCACCATGACCCTAACCACTGACCTTTTCATCCCAAAATTAAGGGACCTCTTCCATACCTTAAAAACAAGCCCTCCACAAGCTTTGGTCAAGGTTACATGTCTAGAACAAAAGCTATAATGCAAAACCCCATCTTTTTTCACTCAGTCACAGTGGCTTTGACCTCTGGACCCCAAATTCAAAGGCTGCTTTCTCACACAATGTGTAAGTTATTCACAAACTTTGATGAAGGTGCTGAAATTTTTGTGCAGAAGCCATTTGTCTTCTTTCTGTCAGTGACTTCTGAACAAAATTATCAATTGACTTTCTCCTTACCCTAAATGCAAGCCATCCACAATGCTCTGTCCAAGTTTGTCAGGTGAAATTCATGTTATTGTACAGAAACCATTTTTCATCTTTCTATCACTGTGACCCTGGAAATTGACCTTTGAACCTCAAAATCCAAAGGTTTATTTCTTATCAAACATGTCAATCACAAACTTTGGTGGATGTACCTGGTCAGTAACTGAAGATTCATTAGTGAAATATTCTAATGTTTTCACAACTGTAATTTTTTCCCTATAGGCAATTAATATAGTTTAAACAAATAATATTCATTAATCCCCATCAGCTGATTAATGCACAGTGCAGCAAGGTTTTCCCAGCATTTGACATGTGACTCTCTTTATGCTGAAGCTATTTCTAATGATAATCAAGCTACCTCCACTTCTCAAAACGCTATTAGTCTGTCACCCTTGTCTTATCATTGGAGAGCAGCAGTAGTGTCACAAAACATAAGAGATATAAAAAACAATTCACTCATAACAATCTCCCAAAATAACAAAGACACAAAACAATTATTTTAACCCAAAAATGATGGCATCTGAAATATATACTATCTGAAAACATACATAAAATACAGCAAGTGACTAAAAAATGCCTGATCCCCCCATCCTGGTTTTAATTTAACCACCAGATTTTAAAACTTCAGTACCAACCAAATTGTTGGGGCTTTGTAGCCTAAGAATTGAAATAGCCACTAAAATTTTAAAGGTGGTTGCCCAGTGGCTACTAAAATCTGAAAGGTACTTGAAGCACTGTAAAATGAATAGGTTATATAGTGCCATGGCCAAAGATATATCATGGTAACTGATCCAAGATGACCTGATGGTAGGATTCAAATCCAAGCCCTTCTGGATGCCAGTCTGGGATGGTAGCTTCTAAGCCAATATGACTCCATTAGTTTTAAAACATGCTGGAGGGCATATCAATTTGTATTACATCCCAAGCCAATGGGATATTTGGATATGTTCTCTTTCTGACTTGTTGTTCTCATTCTTACACTACACAAGCTGATTAATGATAAGTCAATGAGGATAACTCATGAAATTAAATGTACAATCTTTTTATGACAAAATGTAACCTGGTTCTTGTAAAAATAGAGAACTGTACTTGGATGCAGAGAAATAAAATACCACTCACCTCCCTTGACAATTTAGTCAATCTTTCTCTTTCATTAAATTTTGCTAAATTTACAAACTCTTTTTCACCCAAAATGAATTTTTTTTCTAATATTATCATAATTATTTCGTAAAACCTTGTACATCTAAAGCTAATTTTTTAAGAAATGTTATATTATCATTTCATATACAGTATTCCTGGCAAAAGTTAGAAATGGCAGTGTCATTGTAAAAAACAATACATAAAGAAAATATGCATGATTTTCACTAGTAAACTGCTGTTGGAGTTTTAGAAGCTGAGTATTCTGTCATAAAGATTAAATTTACCATGGAACATGTCTGTTGCCATCAATTTTCTGCTGGAACCCCAAGTATTCCCTTGTAAAGAATGTCCATGTAAAGAGAGATGGCCATATACTGTATCCAACTCTTTTAGACAAATTGTTTGAAATGACAGAAGACTATATGTATTTATATTTACCTTTTATTTTGGCCATCATTATTCTGTCTCTTGCTCTTCTATTTAGGAAAGTTCTGCTCTAATTGACAGCAAAACATAACTAAAGATCAAGGATCAAATAAGTTAAAGGTGAAGTGGATCAATCAGCTTCCTTGATTTTCAGATTCTAGGTCAGACTGGGCTCCTGAAACAAAGATGTTTAACATTAGATACACTATCCCATTTACACACTTCAACAGGTGTGCACATTCCACACATATCTCAAGTGGAAAATTCAACTCTAAATTTTTTTCCCAATACATGGAATCACCACAGGGAAACATACCATATTTACAGGCCAATAACTCAGGTCCAACAGCAAACAACACAGACCCTGATCTGCCATCACACAATGTGCCAGCAGATCAGGGTCTATGCAGTTTGTTCAACTGATTACTCATAACCAACTGCATAGATCCAGATGCATTATGTGAGAGCAGATCAGGGTCTATGCAGTCTGCAGTTGGACCTGATTTATAAACAAATATAGAGTGTAACCAATATTATTTAATTAAAATCACAAAGAACATCCATTTCACTCTTCAAAGGTATTTTACAAGCAATGTGCTGCCCAAAATCTTTAACATTCAACAACAGAATAAATAAGAAATTTAAAAACAAAAACAAAAGAACAGATTGTAATAAATACCATCTTTACTCACTTATAAGTCAAATCCAACTGCCAAAAAAACTCAAAGAACCTGATCTGCCATAGCATAATGCACCTGTAGATGAGGGTCAATGTTGTTTGTTCTACTGATTACTCCTAACAAATTTCACAGACACAGATCTGCGAGAGCATTAAGTGACTGCAGATCTGGCTCTATGCAGTTTGCAGTTGGACTCATCTTTTAAGCGAGTATATATAGTATAGCTCTAGCTGAAAATGCCACAGATGTGACTAAAAAACTTGGCAATAGACCATGAGTATTGTAATAGTCTGCCCAGGACTTCCATACTGCCAGTTACTCAAAATTTCTTCCAAAAGAATTTGTTGTTTTGTTGCTTTTTTTATGTGTGGGGTGTGTGTGTGTCTTATTTTGTATACATCTTGCAGCCTGCATCTGATCTATAAAGCAAATCTGTAATGAAAAATGAATATAATACACACTGGCATTCCTGAAAACTATATATATATATATATATATATATATATATATATATATATATATATATATATATATATATATATATATATATAGAGAGAGAGAGAGAGAGAGAGTGTAAGGGTGCAAGAACACATTAAGTTGGGCAGGTGAACGATTAATTAGATTTATGGGGACCGGCACGTGTTTAAATCGCCATAATGCACTGATTGGTAATGTCTCTGTCATGAGAGCAGTGATTCTTAATTAAACCTTCATTTATTTAACTGAAAGGGATAGGGGTTAACTTCCGATCTGTATCGAAGCTGTCAGTTTTGAAGTTTCCAGGAATTAGTATTTGGTAATCTGAGGTTGTCAGGCAGACTACATTTTTAGCGCCTAGTTAAGGTGGGAGAGATATTTAATTCGGATTGGTTATGCTGAATAAGGGGGCGTGATTCCACATGAAAACTCTCAGTTTTAATGTGCTGCCGCAAAGGTCCTGGTCAGTCGACACTTTTTTCCGCAAGAGAAAACAAATGTAGAAGACTCCGGGTCGAATTTACAAGAAATTCACTCATAATTAATCATCCAAGGGATCGGATGTCTGGAAAAATCGACGAACACAATTCTGGCGGGAAAGCTTGAAAACACAAGGTGAGATAGCTCCACGTGACATATTCACTGACATATTCACGTGACGTATTTACCGACGTATCCACGTGACGTATACACGAATCTACTTACATACATACTTACATAACCACCTAACCACACAAAGTCCGAGGGCTGAAAGCAGCGAGACACTAGAGAGTTGGAGAGGGGAAAAGTGGAAAGGACCGAGACGTACAGGCACAGGGAAGTTAAAGAACAGTCGCAGTGAGTTCAGACTGAACCAGAACAATCAGGTTATGAATCTGTACAAGGCATTGACTTCGATCTTTCACTCGATTCGATGATGAACTAATTCTATCACTCAAAACGGATCGGCTATTTGTATAAGTATATTTGTGTTTGAAATTCGTTGAATGATTTGTTTTCAAAAAGAAGTGTATCTTCCTAATGTAATGTATTAACACAATTGTTTATGAATTTTTATGAAATTTATTGTCTTTACATGTACGGGGGCTCGTGTCATTCTGTTTTATATATCTGCTCAGATCTCTATCTATTCCACCTATAAGTTTCACACTTTATATTGACATTTACTCGATCCGGGCAATTACACCATCGGCGATCACCCTCTAGATAATGATAACCAAATTCCACTACAACCCACCCCCAACAAAGCTTGGGAGTTTGTGGCTGAGAGAGAGAGAGAGAGAGAGAGAGAGAGAGAGAGAAAGAGAGAGAGAGAGAGAGAGAGAGAGAGAGAGAGAGAGAGAGAGAGAGAACAAGTGTTTAGAATACTCCATTAGTTGCACACAAAGGAGAAAGAAATAAAAAAAATTGCTTATTTCCCTAACCAGTAGCTTTTCCAACCAAAATGTTAATAGGTGAAAAGAATGTTAACTACCCTCTAATACAGACCGACTCAGAAGAAAAATGCTCACCCCACTGGCTAATTAACCCTCTGCTTTCTGGAAGCTCTTGAAATCATGCATATCCTAAGTCAAAGCCCATGAAACTGATGGAAGGTTTTACAAACAAAATGCAACTAAATCAGAAGATAACATCTTTCCTGCATGGAGTAATACTGTTCAGCTGTTGCCTAATATCCGTGCTGGTCTAACTTCCTTTGTGATTCTACCCCAACTCTACCTTAACTAAACTGGTTTGTCAACCAATTATACAATCAGCCTTTGAAGTAAAATGGATATGTCAGTTTTTTAATATATAGGTTTATCATCTATTTGGAGCTAATGATATCAAACACTCTGAATACAACAAGAGTTAATAATGGCCTCTGATTTATGAATCTAAATATTTGTATCTAATGCAGTGACAAATCAAAATCTTATCCTATAATAAATATACTTGACACAGATTTTATTGCTCAATTTTTATACCCTGCCTAGAGTTTATCACTGACCTAGAGTACATCAATTCATATTGGACTACCTTCTTACCAGAAGATGAGAAAGAAAACAAACTGTAGTACAAATTTCTCTCATTTTGATGTGTGAATGACAAAGTCTGCCAATATATGTCATTTAAAACAAATTTATGCCGATGATGACATCATATGCACTTGATGACATCATCATACACACCTGATGACATCATATGCACTTTGTGACATCATCATCACATTTCATGATATCATGATTTGATCTTGATGACATCATCATATGCACTTGATGACATAAGCCCATGATGACATCATCCAATGCACTTAATGACATCATCATACACACTTGATACATTATACTTTTCATGCTTAAAACATCATTAACATCTGCAATATTTCTGGCAATTTCTTTCTGGAAAAAGCTGGTTTAATGTTACATAAGTAACAAATTCAAGTTTATGAGAAATACTATAGGATTAAATGATTGTCATTGGGTATTTAACGATGTGTAAATTTTACCTAATCACTCACAAAGTAAATAAAGTCCAAAGGACTTTATGTAAACTTTGTGAGTAATTAGGTAAAATTTACATATCCACAGAATTTATCGATGTGTACAAAATTCCAGATCAGTGTTATGTGACCATTTACATCCAATCAAAACATAGAAAACGCAGTCAATTCATAAGAATTGAAATTATTATGTCATAAATTAAACTTTCTAGTGAATGATTTTTTTCTTGGAAACTAACTATATCGCTACCAAAGATATGCAACCTTCTTACCAACTACTATTTCCACTAAACAATTAGAGAAAAAATAATCTACCATATGTACTGATGTGGCAGGAACTTTGTACATGCATTGGTGTGGAATTAGAAAATCCAGCAGAGTGTCAAAATTTGAGGGCAGGAACTTTGCAGATGAATTCTACTAGTACTTCCCCAAAACCAAGAGAAAAATTGTTTCAAAACTATACTTTAAAATAAAATGCTGAGCATCCATTTCTCCATCTCTTTTCTGGTTTCTCCAGAACATGGAATAACATATGTATCTATCTGTATATGCAATAATCTACAGGTCAAATTGCCATGGTAACAAATATGATTTTTTTTCACTTGATAGTCTGATTTGCTTCTAATACAATATCAGATGCATGAGCTGAGTCTGAGCTAACATATAAGACTATTTATAGAACCTTGGGTATTGCCTTAAATAGCGTATAAGACTATTTATATAACCTTGGGTATTGCCTTAAATAGCCATGGAATCTGCATTTGATAAAATTTGAAGCAACAGATTCTTTATTATCCCTGGTCTCTGACTGTATACTACTTTGACTCCCATGAACAGCCTTGTATTACATTAGGTGGTCTCAGATAGTATACTCTTTGACCCCATGAACAGTTTTGTATTACATTAGGCAGTCTCAGATGATATACTCTGACTCCCATTTACAGAATTGTATTATATTAGATGGTCTCAGATGGTATACTCTTGGACTCCTATGGACAACCTTGTATTATATTTGGTGGTCTCAGATGGTATACTCTTTGACTTCCATGGACATCCTTGTATTATACTTGGTGGTCTCAGATGGTATACCCTTTGACTCCCATGGACAGCCTTGTATAATATTAGGTGGTTTCAGATGGTATACATGTACTCTTGGAATCCCATTGACAGTTTTGTATTATATTAGGTGGTCTCAGATGGTAGACTCTTTGACTCCCATGGACAGCCTTGTATTTTACATTAGACTACTCAGTAAGAAAGAAACTGAGGGAGAAAATAAACTTTTCAATACCTGGTTCTAATTTTTATATCTATTCTGATGATTAAACTGCAACTTTGACTGTATTATTATTTATATTGATCTGTTTATATTTACAATTTTGGAACTTAACTCTTAATCATATATACATACATACATACATACATACATACATACATACATACATACATACATACATAAGAAATGCAAAGAAATTCAAAGATTTTATGACTGTGTGGCTTTTGATTGATAAATTGCATTTGTCACCAACATAAATCATGCATCATAGTCATTAATCATTAAAAAGAGCCTCCTTAATTATACATAATTAAAACATGCAGTAGTACAATGAGTTGCAGTGTACAGGTCATGACCCAGTATTCAATGTCAGGCACTGGGCCACCTTGCTGATTCCAATGTCTTGCAATATCATGATTTCAAAAAAAAGCTAGTCAAAATATATCACTGTTGGACTGCGGGCATAAACCATTTTCTTAATCTACTCTGTTGCAAGAAAGAGTTTGAAAACCACTGGAGTGAGCTTGTCATACATTACTTCTCACACAACAAAGCGCAAAACAATGTAAAAAGATTTCGAACTGATTTTAATGTTCTCCCAAGCAAGACAGCTTTGAAAATTAGATTGATTCTACTTACTTCTAAGTGACAGATTAAAATATATTTATTCAAATGTTAACTGAGTTATTTATTTTTGGACTGAACTCAAGAAATTCCACTGATAGATCACACACAGTGCTATATAATAACTGAAATTTCTCCTTTACACTTATATCTACCAAATATTTTGATGATAATTGATCCTGACTATAGCGTACATTATAAACCAATTAAATTAAAGTTCTTTGGATCAGTAACTGGAAAAATGAAATAACTAGTAATCTCTCAGAATGTTAATGCCAGGTAGGAATAATGAAATAACTAGTAATCTCTCAGAATGTTACTGCCAGGTAGGAATAATGAAATAACTAGTAATCTCTCAGAATTTTAACGCCAGGTAGGAATAATGAAATAACTAGTAATCTCTCAGAATGTTAACCCCAAGTAGGAATAATGAAATAACCAGTAATCTCTCAGAATGTTAACACCAGGTAGGAATAATGAGACTTTAGATCTGGTTTAATGTAAAAGCTATCTCCTTGTTTAATCTTTACCCCCAACATGAGTGTATCAAGTAGCGCAGATTTATCTACTTTTCTTAGACTAGATAATAATCAATGACCCATGATGGCTTGTTCATGTTACATATGTTCAACTTATTCTATAAAACTGTTACAATGTTTCTGATTGGGTCATGCAGTGTGAACTTCTCGAAGTGAAAAATGACCCAAATAGAGCCCCCAAGTTTAGATGTCAAGCAAAGTCACAGGTGGAATGTATGGAATTTCAACCCTAAGCTATAGGTTTAATTGGAGAGGTGCAAGAGTACAACTCCTTCTTTAGCTGTTTCCTGAGGCTCCTAAGGGTGATATTTACTTTTAAAAGAGCTGCTATCAATTCTAATATAATTGAGTCTGACACTTTCTGATTGTTAAAATGCCAAAATTAATCACACATTGTGATGTCATGGTGCTTCATGTGACTTCATTAGTACCATGAAGAACACCATTAGCAAATTTTACAACAATATCAATCTGATATGTTTTTAAGACGATATACAACTAACAATGTCAAAGAAATTCCCCTCATCAGAATAGCTGGACACAGAAGGTGTCATACTTGAAAAGTGGTTTAGATCCACCTATTTGTGAGTACGGAGGAGCGCTCGACATAATGCAAATGCATATTAAGGTTCACAAATGCACAAGTAACATTGTCTGAAATGCTAACCAAATAAAAAGGTATATATAATCGCTGTAGCAAAGAAATAGGCAAATGTGACATATTAAAGCATGGTGTTTTGAAATGGTGGAAAACAATTTAAAAAGGTGTTAAGAAAAGCAAATTTATACATAAATTAAAAATGTGTATCAGCCAATATAATTCTTCTAAAGGCAATGTCAAACTCTAATGTCAACCCTTCCAAAGGCAATGTCAAACTCTAATGTCAACCCTTCTAAAGGCAATGTCAAACTCTAATGTCAACCCTGGCAATAAATTGGTCAACTGTTAACAGAATTCAGTGAAAATCAATCTTGTCCTTGTTTTTGTCAATACACAAAGGTCCATCCAAATTCAATTTCAATCTATCAAGTCCGACAAGTTACAGAGTGAAAAATATTCATGATGCAAAGGAAATTTCAAGTTCAAAACAAAGGTGATAACTCTAACTTTGCCATAATATGAGGTTAAAGTGGGCCAGAGATCACTCACCTGGCTGACAACTGATTTACTGACATATGAAAATACAGAAGGCCAAGAAATCTGGGGGCTAGCATCTGGCTAATACCCAAGTCTAGATGGCCAAGAAATCTGGGGGCTAGCATCTGGCTAATACCCAAGTCTAGATGGCCAAGAAATCTGGGGGCTAGCATCTGGCTAATACCCAAGTCTAGATGGCCAAGAAATCTGGGGGCTAGCATCTGCCTAATACCCAAATATGAACAGCCAAGAAATCTGGGGCTAACAACATCTGCTTAATACCCAAGAACTGATGGCTAAGACATCTGGGGGCTAACATCTGCCAAACACCCAAGTATAGATGGCCAAGAAATCTGGGGGCTAACATCTGCCCAATACCCTAGTGTAGATGGCCATGAAACCAGGGGCCTAATATCTGCCAAATAAACAAGTATAGATGGCCGATAAATCTACAGGCTGGCATCTCACTAATACCAAAATCTGAGGGATAATGATATCTGCCTAATACTCAAGTATACATGGCCAAGAAATCTGGGGGCTAACATCTGCGTGATACCTAAGTATCAATGGCATCTAATCTGGGCACTAACATCTGCCTAATACCCTAGAATCAATGGCATATAATCTGTGCACTTACATCTTTCTAATACTCAAGTATCAATGGCATCTAAACTGGGCACTAACATCTGCCTAATACCCAAGTATCGATGGCATCTAAACTGGGCACTAACATCTGCCTAATACCCAAGTATCGATGGCATCTAAACTGGGCACTAACATCTGCCTAATATCCAAGAATCAATGGCCATGAAAACTGAGGGCAAACATCTTTCTAATACCCAAGTATAGATGGCATCTAATCTGGGCACTAATATCTGCCTAATACCCAAGAATCAACAGCATGAAAACGGAGGGCTAACATCTGCCTAATACCAAAGTATCAATGGCATTTAATCTGGGCACTAACATCTGTCTAATACCAAGAATCAACGGCATAAAAACTGAGGGCTAACATCTGCCTAATACCCAAGAATCAATGGCATCTAATCTGGGCACTAACATCTGCCTAATACCCAAGTATCGATGGCATCTAATCTGGGCACTAACATCTAATACCCAAGAATCAACGGCATGAAAACTGAGGGCTAACATCTGCTTAATACCCAAGAATTAATGGCATCTAATCTGGGCACTAACATCTGCCTAATACCCAAGTATCAAATGCCATGAAAACTGAGGGCTAACATCTGATTAATGCTAAAAAATGTGAATTGTTGACCAAATCATCCTTGTCAACATTTTGCTGAAATTTCTTCCAACGTGGCTGATTCCATATGTTAAGGTTTCAAGGTTTCTCTATTTTGTTGTATCCTCAACCACATTTGATGGTACAATACCATAGGCCTCTATGCCATGGTACAATACCATAGGCCTCTATGCCATGGTAGAATACTATAGACATCTATGCCAGGATGCTTTCTGTCAAAGCTGGTCAAATTTTATTGAGCAGATTTATGATAAGAGGTTTAGCAAATCTTTTTCTTTTTATTAGTAACAGTGGCCATATATGATGGCAGATTTGCATCTGTGGTGGCCATATTAGCTATCAGATCAGCACCATTTCATTTTGGATTCAGCAGACATCATATCAAGACTTTCAAGATGGCCACTGTGGCATCATATTGGAAATTAAATTGTCGCCATTTTCCTTTAGGATCAACTGGACACCATATGAAGTCTTTTAGTGCAAACTCCATGCTGATGTGTTCATCCATTCAGGAGAAGTATCCATAATAAGATTTTGAAGATGGCCATTCTTGTGTCCATACTGGATATCAGATTGGCACCATTTTTATTTAGGACCAATAATACATTGCAAGAAATCTTCTGATGAAAACAAATTGTGAGAAGTAGTGATATCAAGATTTTCAAGACGTTGCTGTCATATTAGATAGGCACCATTTATATCTACAAACATTTAGACATTGTAAGAAGTCTTTTAGTAAAATCCCCATATTGATATTATCATCCAGTAAGGAGAAATAGCAATAAGAAGATTTTCAAGATGGCCACTATGGTGGCTAAAATATATGTCTGAGCAGCACCATTTTCTTTAAGGACCAAATAGACCATGGGATTAATACATGACTGTGTAAAGTTTCACTGCAATTGTCCAAATAATTTAGGAGGAGTAGTGATAACAAACTTGTGCTGATGGACTGTCTACAGAGGACAAACTGATGATTATTGGAATTAAAATCTAAATTCCAAATTACTTGTGACTAATGCAGCAAATATAGCAAATGCCATAAAATAATGCACAGTACATGTAGTATAAACAACAAATGTTTCAGGCACTTTAAGAAGGTAATACTAGTATTTGTCAAATTCAACAAATACATGTATATCAAACATGCTTCCAAATATAATAAAACATTCATTATTCATACATATATATCCAACATACCTCAAGGTATAGTAAAACACTGATTATTCATACAAATATATGAAACATGCTTCCAAATACAGTGACTTAAATGAATTGCATGTTCAATTAAGCATCCACTCTGTCATATCTTTAACACTTCTCTTAATACCTCAAGATTTCCATATTCTTGGAAATTAGCAAATGTGATCCCAGTAATAACAAATGTTTAAAGTATCACCTCAAAATCACACCTTTGTATTTTGTCCAAGGTGTTTGAAAAATGTGTTTACAAATATTTGCACAACTATATCTTTCAACATAACTTGATTGCACCTAATCAATCAGGCTTTGCACAGAGTGACTCAACAACAAGACAGTTATTAGATATTTCTAATATGATTTGTTTAACTCTGGTCTATGGAAAGGAAGTTAGAACTGTTTTCTTTGACATTAGTAAAGTCCTTGATCATGCTTAGCATTCTGGATTACTTGTTAAACATAAAAAGATCGGCATCTGAGGTAGTCTGCTCTATTGGTTAGAAGATTACTTGTCATTAGGAAGACAAAGAGTTAGAAGATTACTTGTCATTAGGAAGACAAAGAGTTAGAAGATTACTTGTCATTAGGAAGACAAAGAGTTAGAAGATTACTTGTCATTAGGAAGACAAAGAGTTAGAAGATTACTTGTCATTAGGAAGACAAAGAGTTAGATTACTTGTCATTAGGAAGACAAAGAGTTAGAAGATTACTTGTCATTAGGAAGACAAAGAGTTAGAAGATTACTTGTCATTAGGAAGACAAAGAGTTAGAAGATTACTTGTCATTAGGAAGACAAAGAGTTAGAAGATTACTTGTCATTAGGAAGACAAAGAGTTAGAAGATTACTTGTCATTAGGAAGACAAAGAGTTAGAAGATTACTTGTCATTAGGAAGACAAAGAGTTGTTCTGAATTCCTAACCATCGGACTGTCAATCTATAAATGCATGAACCCCTCAAAGATTGATCCTTTGACCATTGTTAGTTTTTAGTACATATAAATTATATTGTAAATGATATATAATCATGACTGAAATTATCTGCTGATGATACTGCACTACATAGAATCATTGAAAATCCAAATGAGGCTGGCCAAATTCTAAATTCGGACATTCAGAAATCACAGGAAAGGTCCCGTCTTTGGCTAGTGACCTTTAACCCAGACAAAAAAATGAGTCAATGCACATAACATGAAACCCAAATCCAAATAACTATCCTAAACTGCAGATGTCCATTAAAAATATTCAAGAAGTGTTCCAACATAAGCACTTAGGTACTATATTGTCTTGTGATGCTGCATCGCAAGCTCATATCAGGCATTTGTCTGAAAGTTAATATTTAAAGAATTTAATATACTGTTTGTCCTTGGAAAAAATGTATAAATCTTTTATACTTCCCATTTTGAATATGCTGATTGAATCTGGAATAATTGTACTATGCAAGAAAAAGAATCACAAAAAAATAAATTTGGAGGTGATGACAATAGAAATGGGTGCTACCAAGAGTGTGGCTTGGACATTATTAAATGGGGAAACCAGGTAGAATAGCCTGAACCACTGATGCTTTAAACATAAATCAATTCAGTTGTTTAAAATATACCATGGGTTTGCTCCAAATTATTTACAAGTTATAATTCAACCTCTTTTTGGTAGAAAAGATACCTACACCACTCGATCATCAAATACTATTCGACCTCCTTTGTGCTGAATGATATTTTATCAAAAATCATTTCTACCTTCCATAGTTCAACTGTGGAACACATAACCAATATAAATAATTAGTAACCTATCCATTCAAAATTGTAAAACTTACCTAAATCTGAATAACATAGAATTCCTTGACATTATTTTATTGGTGATTGGATGTATCATGTTCAGCATACACGATTGAGAACCAAATGCTGTGGCTTAAATAATGATAGTAATATCATGTTTATAACAATAGGTACTGCACATGCGGACAAGTAGAAACAGCCGAACACTTTCTGTTAGAATGTCAAAAATATACAACTCTAAGACATTGTGTTCTCTTCACATTCTTTGAAACAATTATATATAACAGAACCAACCAAGTATACTTCTATACTTGTATATGATTTATCTACTTTAAATTGGTAGACAATTATTGATTGTTAAAATTTCTCTGTAATAGGACAAACAAGAAGCTTCCAGCTTTCTAGATTACATTGTTATGAATCATACATGAAAAATGTTTTCTTGAATAAGTACGGTTCAAACAAGCAATACAGCAAAAAAACTGAATGTTCAGACAAGTATATCAAACCAAATACAGCAAAAAAAAACTGAATGTTCAGACAAGTATATCAAACCAAATACAGCAAAAAAAAACTGAATGTTCAGACAAGTATATCAAACCAAATACAGCAAAAAAAACCTGAATGTTCAGACAAGTATATCAAACCAAATACAGCAAAAAAACTGAATGTTCAGACAAGTATATCAAACCAAATACAGCAAAAAAACTGAATGTTCAGACAAGTATATCAAACCAAATACAGCAAAAAAAAAACTGAATGTTCAGACAAGTATATCAAACCAAATACAGCAAAAAAACTGAATATTCAGACAAGTATATCAAACCAAATACAGCAAAAAAAAACTGAATGTTCAGACAAGTATATCAAACCAAATACAGCAAAACATTGATTATTCAGATTCATCAGGAACTGATTTTATCTGGACACTGGTCATCTGGATGATTTCATTTGTGGTCAAAAAGTAGAACTGCTAATGATGAATGATAACATTGCTATAGTGGGCTGTAATTCTGGTTTTGTAAACACAAGTGTTAAAGGGTCTTTAGGTATGCTCAGCTGACATGGATTCTATTCACACCTATGATGATAGGTGATTCATTTTGATCACCCTTTAAGTCAACATTGATCACTGATTGACAGTTAATTACATAGGTTTGGAATACCGGATGCCTTTGATCTTAGCATCATGAATCTTTAATTGTGCTTGATTGGCTTTAATTATTCTTGATCAGCTTGGGATTTTCGCATTACGAATTACATATGCCATATGGAAACCCACTGAATGACAAATTACATATGCCATATGGAAACCCACTGAATGACAAATTACATATGCCATATGGAAACCCACTGAATGATAAATTACATATGCCATATGTAAACCCATTGAATGACAAATTACATATGCCATATGGAAACCCACTGAATGACAAACTGGTTTAAGAATAAACTTTCTCTCTTTGTATCTAATTCTTACTCTCTCCTAGCTACATTTATTTTTACTTTATAAAGATAACTTAGTTATTCATAATACTACTGTAATTAAAACTGTATGTATCTATACTGATGTCATCATTGGCAAATTTCTTTCTTCATGTACACTGTAAAAAGTACAAATCTGAGGGTACACATATAACCTATGTAAAGATAATTGATATTTTACTGTAGCAACCTATGTAAAGATAATTGATATTTTACTGTAGCAACCTATGTAAAGATAATTGATATTTTACTGTAGCAACCTATCTAAAGATAATTGATATTTTACTGTAGCAAAAGTTTTAGAAATAATTCTTTACAAACAAATTTATGAACTTATTCATGATGGACAAAAGAAATGTGCTCTTAATGGAACAAATTAAAAATTTGAAGAAAACATCCAATTACTTGGATACAAGTACCTTACAGACATATAAAGAAGTTCTAATTTTTAATTGCAACATTACTCACAGTTTATGCTTGCCTGCAATTACATATTGTCTCTAAAAATATTTTCATTTTATACTTTTGCTTCATTTATAAACAACAAATTATTCTGTTTAATCCCTAAAGCATATTATTTTCATAATTTTAATAAATAATAAACTGTTCTATTGAAATTTGCGCAACTATATACTAAAGATTATTTGCTACTGATTTTGATACTTTTTGCGCAGAAGTTCTGAAATCCCAAACCTGTGATTCTCAATAGGTACTTTATCAGGAGTTATTTGTCATGCTTTTACTTAATTTAGTGAACCAGAACGGATATTTAAAACAAAAACAGAAGGCCCTCAAAGGGACTGACCCTCCACAAATCAATGTGTTGAAACTTTCTTTATATTCTTCAGTGATAGTGAGATTTTTCAAATTAGCTGCTGTGATGCAACAGTGGGTTTTGGCTTGAGAGAATTTTCATTTAGGACAAAGTATGGTAAACATCATCAGAAGTCTCTTGGTGAAAACTTCATGTCATAATGATTATCCATTGAGTGGGTGTAGTGACAACAAAATGCTTAAGACAGCTGTCATGGCAGCCATACTGGATGCACAGCTATCACCATTATCATTTAGGACCAACCCCAGTATCATCAAAGTCCTATTGGTGAAAACCCCATGTTGACATAGCTTTTCACTTGGGAGGAGTAGACATAACAATATTTTCAAGATAGCCACCATGGTGGCCATATTGAAGGTTAGTCACTGTCATTAAATACCAACCAGGCACAATAAGAACTCTTTTGGTGTAAACCCCATGTCAAAATGACTCTCCATTTTGAAGGAGTAGCAAAAACAAGATTTTCAAGATGAACACATATTGGATGTCAGATTAGCACCATTTTAATTCAGGATAAACAAAACATTATAAGAGTTCTATTAGTGAAAACACCATGCTGATATGAGCATTTTTCATAATTAGTGATAACAAGATTTTCAAGGTAGCCACTGTGGCAGACATATACAACATCAGATTGGTGAAAACAATAGGTCAGTATGACTTTCTATTCATGAGTAGTGATAGACTGTTTTAAGATGGCTACTTAGGTGCCAGAATGGATATCATACAGCCCCATTTTCATTTACATAATGTTACGTGTCTAGGCTTGTACAAAAGTAACAAAGAAAAGAGTGATGCCAACAAACTTTGTAAATTTAACAAAATAATTTTTTTCCCTAGAAAAACAAGGTAAAAATATGAAAAAGGACTTACAGTTTACGAATCAAATCCAAAAATTAATCCAATAATTAAAAATAAAAGTCCTATCACTAAAAAGTTCTAAATGAATCAAAGTTCGAATCCCGATGAAGTTCCAAGACGGAAGGTGATGACATCCTCTGTAACCTGCTTTGTGTTGTCGTGTCAACAGTTCCTTGTTGAATCACCAAAACTAATATTCCAGCTTTAGAATTCTAAACAATTTTCAGTAAATATCTTTGTCAAAGAATTCTGATGAGTACAAGTATTCTCCAGGATAAATTAATTATTAATTCCGAAAAAGAGAAAAATTCAAATCAAACTGGCAACAACAAAAATAATACCTCTGAGCCTGACGGTATGAATTACAACTGACTAGAAAAACACTATGATACATGTTTTAAGCCTACTTACAATGCAGAACAGACCACCTGATAGGTCACGTAATCACTTTATTTCAAGCGACGTAGTAACATTATATGTCAATTATCATGTAGGCCATGTACAGATTCGATTGTACTGAACGAATCTTACTATAAGATTAAAAAATATATTACAAAAAAAGTGGTTTACAACAGAGCTGAAACTGGCCCTGAAATCTAGGTCACCAAAAGATACAATGTTTCTACGAACTGTGTATTTATCAGGTTTAACAGAACGGAACTGAATTTTCCGGAAAAATGTCAAATCCAGTGAATAAAGTTATCATTACAATAACATTGTAATGAAATAAAATAAAAAAAAAAAAGAATTTAAAACTAACACACAAGTAATTAAATTACATATACATAACACTTCCCCCATAAAAAAGGAAAGATTTATATAATAAAGCTTTCTTTTTACCATAGGTTAATTATACATGAGGCAAAAAAATTTACATAAGAAGCACTCTTATGAATTATACAAAGTGTACATGAAATTAATATTTCTATACATGGGAAAGTGTATTTGCTATTAAATTGTCTTTTTCCTTGATGTGCCTGATGTCAATATTATATTCCTGTAACAACAAACTCCACCTTGATAATCTCTGATTTTTGTTTTTCATCTTGTCGATGAAGGTAAGGGGGTTGTGATCACTAAACACAACAATCAGAGAAGGAGCTGAACTAATGTAAACTTTAAAATGCTGTAATGCCAATATTAAAGCCAAACATTCCTTCTCGATTGCTGAGTAATTTCTTTGGTGCTTATTTAATTTCTTAGAAAAATAGCACATTGGATGATCAACACCATTTCTATCTTCTTGAATCAATACTGCTCCAACCCCAACATCACTTGCATCAACAGATAATTTAAATGACTGACTAAAATTTGGAGCTGTAAGAGCCGGCGCACATTTAAGTATGGCCTTTAACCTATCAAAAGCCTCCTGACATTTTTCAGTCCAAAGAAACTTGTTTTTCTTGCTCAATAAATTTGTCAGAGGTTCAGCAATATTAGAAAAATTGGAACAAAATTTCTGATAGTATCCAGCCATACCTAAAAATCGCATCAGTTGCTTTTTACTGACAGGTACAGGGAAATCAGAGATAGCCTTGACCTTAGCATCTATTGGTTTAACTTGTCCATGTCCCACGATATATCCTAGAAAAGTTACACAAGCATGGCAGAACTCACTCTTGGATAAATTAATTGTCAAACTTGCATCAGTGAGTCTGTCAAAGAATTTCCAAATTGTTGCTAGATGTTCTTTCCAGGTGTTGTTGTAGATGATGACATCATTGATGTAAGCATCACAATTATCTAGACCAGAGTTAATCATATTCATCAAACGCTGAAAGGTACTTGGCGAACCCTTCATCCCAAATGGCATTACTTTATATTGATAGAGACCATCTGGAGTCACGAATGCCAAAATTTCCTTTGCCCTTTCCGTTAGTGGAATTTGCCAAAATCCTTTCTGAAGGTCAAATTTGGTGACATACTTGGCATTTCCAATTTTATCAATGCGGTCATCGATTCTTGGTAATGGAAATGAATCTATCTTAGTCACACTGTTCACCTTCCTATAATCAGTGCATTTACGGAAAGTTTTATCTGGTTTTGGAACAAGTATACATAGTGAACTCCAGTCACTTTTTCTGGGCTCTATGAAATCATTCTCCAACAAATACTGAATTTCCTTTTTCAAGTATTCCTGTTTGAGAGGGTTCATCCTGTATGGGTGTTGTTTCACAGGTTCAGAATTTACAATTTCAGCATCATGACAAATTTTGTTTGTCCTCATAAGAACATCTGGAAATAAGTGCTCATATTCAAATAATAAAAGTTTAAGTTCATTCCTTTCTTGTTGTTGCAAATGTAAAAGTTTCTGGTCCAGATTATTCATAATTTCAGAATTCCGAAGATTTGTCACTCCAAAATCAATAGTGTCCGATTGAATTCCTTCACTTAAATCCTCAGTGAGTGGGACAGGTACAACTAAATTAATTGCATGATTTACCTGGCTATCTCTCTCAATATACTGGTACGCCATTAATTTATTTAGATCAGAGTACTAGTATTATAATTTAACTCATTCATTTTCTTCTTTACTTTGTAAGGGCCATAATACCTAATTTGAAGAAAATTTTAAAGAATGAGCAAGAGAGAAAAAATTCTATTACAAGACTCAAAACTTCTCTCAAATAAAGTTCTGTGAAACAATAATTTCACTTCTGACTTGACTTGAATTGCTGAGTGCCAAATTCAAGCATAACTAGCTG
This sequence comes from Megalonaias nervosa, assembly GCA_016617855.1. NCBI lineage: Eukaryota > Metazoa > Mollusca > Bivalvia > Unionida > Unionidae > Megalonaias > Megalonaias nervosa. Next base: position 29,085 of record JAECUM010016057.1, read on the forward strand.
GAAAATTCCAGACATAAAATTTGACCTTTGACCAGATTGAACAGATTTGGGAAGGCCAAACTGAGTAAAAAAAAAACCTTATCAAAGCTTTTACTATAGTTTAAGTTTTAATATTCCTCAAAGGAATTGCCTCTGGGAATCCTGTTGACGCACACATTATGGTCAACAAGTATTGGTTACCTGACTTGGTCTTAGGTAACAGACAAACACAGTCTGCCATTATTCTGCCAAATGGTTCGTCAAATGCAGGAAGAGGTTGCAGATGAGCCTTAAGTATCTTCTGATTGGGTTTTCCTACCATTTGACAAGTATGACAAGATCTGCAGTATTTACAAACAACACTTTGATTTTTGGCCAATAAAAGTGAGTCAAGATCTTGTGATCAGTCTTATGAAATCCTAATTGACCAGCCAGAGGAGTTTCATGGGCCAGACTAAGTATTTCCTGTCTGTAAGTTTTTGGAACTACAATTTGATAGTTCACTGACCACTCGTCACTAGCACCTACCTCGGGAGGTCTCCATTTTCTCATAAAAATTCCATTTTTAATGAAATAACAGACAGGTACTTCAGTGGCTTCAGTTTCACTAATGGCCCTCTGAAACAAGCAGGAGATCTCAGGATATTTTTCCTGTTCGACGACAAGTGATTGTTGTTTTTCACCCTGATTAGAAAAAAGAGAATGAGTAGTTAAAAGAGGATCACTGTGATCAATACCTTTAGATTGATCCAAACAAGGAGTGAAAGTGACCTCATCAAAAGCCTGACTAATACAGGTGTCAGCTAAAGGAATACTTTCCATATCGAAATCATTCTCAAGAGCTTTCTTTGCCATAGCTCTAGTAACTGCACAAGCTGGGTATAAATCAGGCAATTCTTTTTCAATAGGATCAACTTTCTGATCCAAACAAGGCTTGTCAGTTACAAGTGGATTAACCACAACCTTGACTCCAGCTAGGTCGTTGCCTTGTAATAAAAGAATGCCCTCAACGGCTAAAGAAGATACTATTCCAACTGTCACAGGTCCTGAAACTAAGTCTGATGACAAATTTACACAATGGAGAGGAACATTAATAAAGCTGCACTCTACTCCCTGAATAAGAACACTCTCATTAGAAGAAGACTTCTCAGAAAAAGGCAAAGTACGTGATAATAAAAGACTCTGAGAAGCTCCTGTATCCCTTAAAATTTTAATAGGGATAGGATTGGCCAAATCACCCAAGAGTGATATAAAAGCCTTCGACATGAATGGTTCATAATTCTCCATAATAAAATCTGACTGGGGTTTATTAGAGCCAACAAATGTATTGTTTTCAATACATGACTGTGACTTTGACCTCTTAGAAATAAGAGCATTTGGGATAGGTCTGTCTTGATTCTGATGCTTATATTTCAATTTGAAGCAATCAAAAATAATGTGTCCTTTCTTCTTGCAATAGGTACACATAGGAAGAGACAAGGATCGAATCAAGCTTATCAGAAGCTTGATTTTTAAAAGTTGTGCCAGATTGAGTTTTAGAAGGGCTCATATTAGGCTGAAATACCTTTTTACCAGTAGACTGCTGAGAGAAAGACTTGCCTACAACAGGAACTTTAAGAGTTAAGAAATACTCGTCAGCAGCAAGAGCAGCATTTTCCAAGGTTTCAATCTTATGCTCTTCAAGACAAGTCTTAATGTCACTATGGACACAGTTCTTGAACTCTTCAAGTAATACAAGTTGTTTGAGATTTTTCATAATCTTGATCAACTTTCTTGGCTAAGCACCATCTATCAAGTAACTGCTTTTTTCCTCTTGCAAATTCAACATAAGTTTGTCCAGCTTCTTTTTTATAGTTCCTGAATTTTTGCCAATAACAATCAGGAAATAACTCATAAACCTTTAAGATGCATTCCTTAACCAAATCTGATAGTCAGAACTTTGCTGTACTGACAGGGATGCATAGATATTTCAGGCTTTGCCATCAAGTACACACTGCAATAATTGAGTCCAATGTTCTCTTGGCCACTTCAAATTTTCAGCAACTTTTTCAAAATAAGGAAAATATCTGTCTACTTCCTTTTCACAAAAAAGGGGTACTAGCCTAAAATTCTTTGTAATATCAAAACCTGAATTCGTATGTGGAGTAGGAATATGCATTTCACTTGCCAGCTCTATTCTTTTAACTTAATTTGAAATTCTCTTTCATCCTTCTCTCTTTGCATTTGCATCTGTCTCTCTTTCTCTCTCTCCTCTTTCTCAAATTGTAACTGCATTTGTTTATCTTTCTCTCTCTCCTCTCTCTCTCTCTCTCTCTCTCTCCTCTTTTTTTCAAATTGCAACTGCATTTGATTCTCTCTCTCCTCTTTTTCAAATAGCATTTGTTTTTCTTCTTTTGTAAATGCATTTGTTCTTTTTCTTTCTCCAATTGCAACTGCATTTTTTTTTCTTCTTTCTGTAACTGCATTTCTTCTTTCTCTTTCTCCAAATGCAACTGCATTTGTATTTGTTTTTCCTCTTTATCTTTCTGAAGTTCCAGCTTCCTTAACTCTAATTCCATCTTGTATTTTAATTTTAATTGCTTTACTTTTATGATGAGTCTGATACAGACTTAATGATCAAAACCAAAACACTTTTATCCAAAACATTCTTTTCTACAAATACTGGATTAAAATGTTTTTTATTTCTTGCTTCGTTAAAGAAGTTTATGCCTCAGATAGATCATATTTTCTGGCAAATTCAAGCAATTCATCTTTTTTCAAACAATCCAACAGCTCCTGAGTAGGATTTGAAAAAAAGATCTCCACTTTTGATGACATTGTAAAAAAGTCTGTTGATTTCACTAAAGATTTCAAACAAAATGTGAAATAGTACTTGGGATTTAAAATATTCTAAAAACATGGGGAATTTAAATTTCAAAAAACAATGTTCTGAAATATTTTAGCCAAAATTCATACATGCCAAGGACGAGTGCCCCAATTTTCTTTGCTATGTGTCTAGGCTTGTACAAAAGTAACAAAGAAAAGAGTGAAGCCAACAAACTTTGTAAATTTAACAAAATAATTTATTTCCCTAGAAAAACAAGGTAAAATAATGAAAAAGGACTTACAGTTTATGAATCAAATCCAATAATTAAAAATAAAAGTCCTATCACTAAAAATTTCTAAATGAATCAAAGTTCGAATCCCAAAGAAGTTCCAAGATGGAAGGCAATGACATCCTCTGTAACCTGCTTTGTGTTGCCATGTCTAACAGTTCCTTGTTGAATCACCAAGAATAATATTCCAGCTTTAGAATTCCAAACAATTTTCAGTAAATGTCTTTGTCCAAGAATACTGATGAGCACAAATATTCTCCAGGGTAAATAAATTATTAATTCCGAGAAATAGAAAAATTCAAATCAAACTGGCAACAACAAAAAAATAATACCTCTGAGCCTGACGGTATGAATTACAACTGACTAGAAAAACACTATGATATATGTTTTAAACCTACTTACAGCGCAGAACAGACCACCTGATAGGTCACGTAATCACTTCCTTTCAAGCGACGTAGTAACATTATATGTCAATTGTCATGTAGGCCATGTACAGATTCGATTGTACTGAACAACTCTTACTATAAGATTCAATAATATAAAAAAATAAAAGTTGTTTACAACAGAGCTGAAACTGGCCCTGAAATCTAGGTCACCAAAAGATACAATGTTTCTCTCAACTGCGTATTTATCAGGTTTAACAGAACTGAACTGAATTTTCTGGAAAAATGTCAAATCCAGTGAATAAAGTTATCATTACAATAACATGTAATGAAATAAAATAAAAAAAGAATTTAAACTAACACACAAGTAATTAAATTACATATACGTAACAATACCATGCATACCATTCGATGACTGTATGTGTAAAGATTCATTGCAATCCTCCATGTAGTTTAGGAGATGTAGTGAGAAAAAAAAAAACTTGTGCAAACAGAAAGATGGACGAGGGACAGAGAGATGAAACACCACCCCATAATAGCTCTTCTGGTCTGTATCCAGTAGAGCTAAAACTTTGTATAAATTGCACAAGATTTATTAACATTTCTAAATGTGTTGAGTTTATTAATTATGCATAGACCTTATCCCTGACCCAAAATTCATTTATCCTCCTCCTAAGTTTCATTACAGAGTTTACCCAAGATCAGATGAAAAATATGGTCTTTATAGAAGTAAAAAGTTGTCAATCTGAGCTTGTAATCACCCATTATTCAACCTGAATGAGATCTTAATCAATTAAGTCTTTATTCAAAGTTTTACTAATATCCCCAGCATGGTAACAAGCTGTGTCCAGTCAGATGCAAGAACAACTTATTCATATGCCTGGAGCTCACTGAACACACACTCATCTAAGAACTTGATGATAGAAGTCCACATCATAAGTGTGATAAAAACTGGTCCAGAAATATAACTCCAGACTAAAAACAAGCTCAGCCAATCAAATGCATAATAAAGTCATCATGCTTGTAAGGGTGCAAATTTCTGTCGATCTACAAAGAGCACATTAATTTGGGCAGGTGAACGAACAATTAATTAGATTTATGGGGACCGTTGCATGTTAAATCACCATAATGCACGGATTGTTAATGTCTGTGTCATGCAAGAGAAGTGATTCTTAATTAAGCATTCGTTTATTTAACAGTCAGACAGACTTGAAGGAAAAGGTTAACTTCGATCTTGTATCAGAAAAATGTCAGATTTTGAAATTGTCCAGTATCAGTTATTTGGGAATCTCGAGGTCAGGCGGACTACAATTTGGCACCTAGTTATTAAAGGCGGGAGATATATTTAATCCAGATTGGTTATGCTAGGTGAGGGGTCGTGGTTCCCACACAAAAATTCTTGGTTTTAATATGTCCCATCACAAAAGTTTAGTCAGTCTACGTTTTTCTGCAAGAGAAAACAAATGTAGGAGACTCCGAGTTTGAATTTAGAAGAAATTCTCTTGTAAATAATTATCCAAGGGATCGAATGTCTGGAAAGTCGACGGACACAATTTTGGCGGTAGAAGCGAGCGAAGCTTGAAAGCACAAGGTATTTGCGCCAGTCTCATGTAATTTGTTGATACCAATATAACGATTTGTTTGATTTATTTGCTTATATTTGCATGAATTTATTTGTTTAAATTCGTAGATCAATTTTCTTGGTACGAGTACAACTATGTTGAGTTCATCTATCTGAATTCGTACAATGATCTTCTTTATATAAGTTTGATAAATTGTTTGAATGTGTTGTCTTGATTGTTATAGGAAAATAGGTATTCTAAGAATTTCATGCCTTACCTTAGTTGATATGAGTTATGAGATGCCGTGTGAATTCACCGACCTTAAATGATTTCACGTATGATAAAGACTTGAGTGCATATTGACTGAAATTAACGTTGTTAAACCATGAAGTGAGATTTCATGTATGCTAAAGACTTGAATGTGTGTACTGACTGAAATTAATGTAGTTAAGCCATGTAATGAATTTCATTCATTCATTTGTGTAATTGAGACGAGAACAGAACTGTTGTCTTGCAGGATGATAATGTGAGTCAGGTTGAAATAGCCGTTAGGAAGTACATTAATCTCATGAAGCTAGGTTTGTTTATGGTCTGCCATGTTTAGCTTGACCAGATGGTCTTCGGTATCTGTTTGAATTCCAACAGAACGATATCTGACATAACGAGAGGGGAGTAATGATCTATTCCCAGTAGGATATCTGACAGAAGATTTAGGTTGCTTCTCTGTTTATTTTGGAAGGTAAAATAGCTCCACAGGACGTATCCACGTATCTACCTATCCAAGTATCTACGCACTTATATATCCACCTACCCACACAAAGTTCGAGGGCCGAAAGAGGCGAGACAATAGAGAGTTTAGAGAAAAGAAAAGTGGAAAGGACCAAGAAAAACAGCCACAGTGAAGTTGGAATGAACTGGAAATATTCAGGTTATGAAGTTGTACAAGGCAATGACTTTGATTGTTCACTCGATTCTATGATGAACTAATTCTATCATTTAAAACAGATCGGCTATTTATATAAGTATATTTATGTTTGAAATTCGGTGAATGATTTATTTCAAAAAGAAGTGTATCTTTGTAATGTATTTTCACAGTTGTTATGCAACTGATTAAATTGTTGGGTTTTTTTCATGTACGGGGGCTCGTGTCATTCTGTTTTATATATCTGCTCAGATCTCTATCTATTCCACTTATAAGTTTCACACTTTATATTGATAATAACTCGATCCGGGCAATAACACCGAAGGCGATCACCGTCTAGATAACAATAACCCAATAAAGCAGACACCTTGTAAGAAGGTACAATCCGTCAATCAATTCCACCAACAAAACAACCCACCCCCAACAAAGTGGGGGCTTCATAACAATGCTTTGATGTCATTCATTGCTAAATTTACATGATACATATTCTGAGTTGGATCAAAACTGGATCACAAATGTGGCCTCCAGAGTGGTAAGAAGCTCAGCCAATCAAATGCAAGTAACCTCATTAATATATATGGAGCTCAGTTATTACTGAACTTGTCTGAGACCTTTATGATATCAGCATATAGGTCCAATTTTCACAACAAGAGTCCCTCAAAGGTACTGATGCTAGACTAATAACTTAAAAGAATGGCCAGGATTTCAGGATAAAACCCATTCCTTCCTTTTAACCACTGAGTGTTGAAACTATCTTTAATATTCTTAAAAAAAACACAAGATTTTCAAATTAGTTGTTGTGGTGGACATATTGGATCCATTCAGGAGGAGAAGTGATAAGATTTTCAAGATGGCCACTGTGGCTGTAATTTTGGACATCAGATTAGCACCATTTTCGTTTATGGCCTTCTAGACTTCATAAAAAGTATTTTAGTGAGTAGCTGTAACAAGATTTTCAAGAAAGCAGCTGTGGATGTCTGAGCAGTGTCATTTTCATATAAGACCAACTTGACCTTGGGTGAATGTGTGTGTCAAGTTTCAGGGCATTCTTCCAAGTAGTGCAGAAGGATTAGTGATAACAAAACTGCAGCTAACTCATTGTCAAGGGACAACAGGCCTTCACATAAGCACTCTTGGTCTAAGACCAGGAGTGCTAAAAATTGAAAGATTAAGCCAAAATGCCTTCAATTAAATCTGGTTAAATTCTGTTTAGTGTTTTCTTTCAATAAGTTCTTTAAAGCTTTTGTAGTAATTGTTGTTGTAGCAGATGCTTTTGTAGTAATTGCTGTTGTATCAGACGACAGAGACTAACATAGAATAGTCAAATGAGATTGGCATAGAATTAGCAAAATGTAAAAGACCTTAAGGTCAGAATTCTAACTGTAAAATTATGTGCAAGGTGGTCAAGCAGTTTTTGAGAACAAGTTGCAAAAAACAATTGTGAACTGACAATACATGACAGGAATAATGTATGCATGACAAAAGATTATACCTTGGATTCATTTGGCCTTTTGGCTAGGTGAGTTAAGGAGATCGAATCAAACTTGACACATTTTGTCAACAGAAAGCCCTTGAGCAAATGATTTCAATCCATGAAGTTTGGCAAAAGTTGCAGAGTGGAAAAGGAATTAATGATACAAGGAAAACATATAAGCCATACAAGAGCCAAAACTCAGTAAAACTCTAACAGAAGTACTGTAGATCAAAATCAAACTTAAGACATGTTTTGTCAATACAAGACCAAATCTCGTTTCCATCTACTGAAGCCTGTCAAAAGAAATTTTGTGTAAATAAGCTAAATGATGAACAAGAAACTTCTAAGACATTAAAGGGCCATAACTCAATCAAATTTCAATGGAAATAGGTGAAGTGCAAACCCGAGTTAGATCTTCATATAAGCCCAATAGAGACTTTGCTTTTCAATACATGAGTTCTTTAAAAGTTAATAAACAAAACCCATAATGGATATGACTGGATACGATGGAGTTGACCAATTATATGGCATCTCCATGAAAAACAGTATGTGTGAGTTTGTTGTGGGGGGGGGGGTAGAATTTAGAACTTTAAAAGAGATAGCAAAATAAAAAATCATCTTGCAAAGAGTGATTTTCATTAAATGCAGTATTTTATTATTAAAACATGTTTGGTTTAGATCTTTCATTTATCTCACCCATTAGAATGTCATTGAACAGTGTGACAAAGAATACAGATGCAACTGCATCAGATTTATAACTATAAAAAGAGATAATTTTGAAATGATGAAATTGAAAATCGGATACCATTTAATTGAGGATTATATTACAGTTTCCATTCTGACTAGATTATTTGCACCATTGCATGGAATAAAGATGACACTTTTGGGGTAAATGAAAAGGATATGCATTCATTTCTACTTCTTCTGTATTCAGTTTTGTACAGTTTTGTACAGTGCCACAATCAGAACAACCTTGTTCCTCTTTGCAATTTCTCTATAAGGCAAACTGAAGACATGTACCTGACCAAGGAAGTCATGGCAGCTCTGTCGGCAGAGCATCATATTCAGAGTCATGGGTTTTATATATTTGACAAAAATTTATCAATCAAAATGTACTAATGCTGAGGACACAGCCAATTATGATCAATATGTTACTCTATATTAGTGCTCTGTATTTTACTGTACTGGAAATGGTATGGTCAGAGGTTGGGTGGGGTGGAGATGGCTATGGATGATTTATAGACAAATCTATATGATATCACAGATCTGTATTTTTTGCTGTTGTCTTCATGGCATCATATCCATTAATAATACATCCTAATGGCAGTATAACATCATCACTTGCATGTGAGTATAGCAGATAAAGCATCCATACTCTAACAGAGTAATTCATATACAGATCAGCTGATTCAACTGAACATGAGGGTTGGAAAGTTGGAATTCCACTAAGTTCTATTGCCATATAGGTAGGCTTATTTTCACACCAGATCTAAAGACTAGTCAACCACATTTAGATGCAAATGAAAGAAATTAAACATGCCAAGAATGAATGTAGGATCAGACAGAATTTCGTACACTCATCTTTGGATTGGTATCCACAACAAAACTGGATATAAAGGAATGTTGGCCCTTATATGTGCCAAGATTTAAACTGGTGCAATTAAGAGCAGTAGAACAAATATAACCCCTGGCACTCAGGATTAGACTGTCTCTATACTCATGCCTGTCAGTAAAATTGAGTGTGAGAAATAAAAACATCCCTTAGGAGAACAAATCAGCATCTCTTTTTGACAGACCATGGAAAAGCCATCAGCAAATAAAAGGAAGAGAAAAACTATTTTCTGCACTTCAAGAATTCAATTTATCATGGCATAATCCACAGCCCATTAATATTAGAACAATTCAATTATATCATTAATGGGGGGTGGGGAATAACATAATTGTCTATTGAGTAACATTGAATACAGCATTCAATCTACAATCATGATGAAGATACTATGGAACTGCCAGCAACATGCTTTCTAAATTGATGTATCACATATATCTATGTAAAGAATGCATCATGATTGACTGATTACATAAAGGACACCTATAAAATTAACATTTTCATATTTTAAATCACATAGTTAAATTAAATATACCTGGATCTTAAATTGGTAACTAAGTTTAACAAAAGTTTACTTTCTTTTTAGGTAAGAATAATTGTCATTTAATTTTCACACAAAGGATTCTGTGACTTTACATGGACAAAACTGTATACAGAATGTCCCTTTAAACTGACTTCTGAATTAAACTTAATATTTTAAAAGATTATTGAAGCCGTGTGTGTGTGTGTGTGTGTGTGTGTGTGTGCACTACTTCTTTTCTTACAGCATGTATCTATGATTTAATTTCACCAGAAAAAAGCATAAGTTTTCAAAACTTAGTTATATCACATATTACACAACATTACACATCAGGTTGATTTAAAGCTGATTCAAAATTTCTTGAAACTATGGAATTTACCTTTAAACAAATTGTTTCTTAACAGAACCTTTGACTAGAACCATTTTATTATAAGAAATGCAGTTTTAAGTTTTTAAGCCACTGCATGCATTTCTTCTTAGTCACTGTACATTTAAATCCTATAAATTAGCATTCCATGCACTTACCCAGGTAGTAAGAACAGTTCAATTATCTTTTTTTAATTCTAAATTTTTCATCATGTACATATATGTAACAGTAGGAAATAATATCAAGATAATCATAGGGATCTTGTATTAAATATTCAAAAAGATGGGTAACAAAATTAATCCTATCAAAATAAAAGACAAATGAAAGACTCACAAGTTGAGAGAGGTATACAGTATGCACATTACAACAGCCATTCAGTAAGCCAGGGTAGATACAGGGAATGACTAAGTTTCTAATCATTTCAATTGAATGGCATCATTTCAGTCATCGTAAACCATGTACATGTGTAGACATTTTGGTAAATATTACAGCTTAAGTTGGTGACCTCAGTTGTTATGAAAAGAAAGGATTCATGTTTAGAATTCAATTCAAACAAAGGTCAACATAATGTGCACTTAGTGGTCCAGGCCTACTTCTGGTTTCAACATCATGTTAAATGTTCCAGGTTCTCTGACGAATGATATCCGAAGTGTGAGAACACATAACTGTCATGGAGCAAATCTTGTGGATAGAACTTCACTTCAAAAACCTTATTCAAAGGCATGCCAGCTGGACAATGTTAACATTTGACCACTTATAGTTCCAATGTTCCTTTGAGGCAAGTCAAAAGTTATGGGGTTGTTGAATAAATAACTTCTTCATCTGTCTGTGATTGTATGTTAAATGTTGTCTTGATAACATTGTTTCCACTGTCTCTGTGGGTTGTTTTTTTTGTTTGACTTCCAACAGAACTTGCAAAATACTTTTTTGCATTGTCTTTATGCTAAGCATACAAGCTTACCTGAGGACCTTGCGAATGTAACATGCACTGTAGGCAAAATGACCATGGTTGAGGTGTTATGGTTAATATAATTATATATAAAATATACTTAAATACAGGCTTTCATGAACAACTACATTTTCAGTATCAAGTGATTGTGCAAATTTGCAAAATATGACTACTGACAAAAATTCTGGCTAATCTATGTTCACTGGGAAAATACTGATCTTGTGTTATCACAAGAAAACAAAAACTGTAAATCAAATAAAATTATTTAATATCAACATTACAAAGTTTCATTTATTCCAAACCTTCTTTTGTTAAATAATGAAATTAAGACATGAGGGAATCATGTATTTGCTGTGTCGTACAGCAATATCACATCCAAGATCTTAGCTAAACCTGGCATGATTTTTCCTTTCCATGCCAGAGTTCTGACTTATACAAAGGAAATCTCTGAGCTGCATTTGATTTATGGATGGCAAGTGCATGATAGAAGAATACACCTCGATATACATGTTGTAAAAGGTTCTTGACTGGCAAGAGTCCTACAGCGTAACAAGCAAATATAAAACCAAGGAAGTGGAGTGGGGGAGTCCAAATACCAATTTTACCAAAGCATAAAACTATCAAAAAGAAATTAAGCAACAGGCTAAAATGGGTCATTTTTATCTAATTTTATGATCAGAATGCTCATGTAGCCCACCATGCTTGAAAACTTGTGCCAATTATTGCTGGTTAACATCATAATTTGTACTGCCATGTTGACTACTCCTGACTCTTTCATCTTTCCAATGAACCTTGGTAAGGAGAATGGTTTAATATAATTTTTTGTCTAAATATTTGAATGCCACACGTATGAACTAGTTGACAAGCTCTTCCATAACTTAAAATTTGTCCACACACATTTTTGTCAACAATTTTCCTCCCTCTTTTCAAACCAAACCAAAAAAAGAGAAAACATTTTGAAACATTTAGGTCTATAATCTTTGTGTACATGCAATTGTGTGACATGCAATTGGGTGAGATGTCTATCAAATTATATATCCTTGGGTCCATAAATAATATACACAATTAGGAAGCAATTTCATATGGTTTTTCAATATGGTTTTTTGATGGTTAAAGTCATTACATGACAGAGCTATAAGCAATTAAAAATAACCAAATGAAATGGGGGAATATTCCTGCAAAATCTGAGCTGCATTTTATTCATTTGATCATGGAAGACTTTTTCACTTTAGCACTCAAAGGTGTTCAGTCAATATTTGCATTTTTTTTTCAAGAAGTTTGTTTGACTCCTTATAACCCTGATCAGTGGTTTTGAGCAAACCACAAATGTTTACTCAGCACTCCCAAGCCTTAAATGGCTTGCAGATGAGAGAGCGGTGTCTGCATTTACAACAATACTTAAGAAGCAAACAACAGCCTCATGCAACACTGAAAGAATATACTGTATGTACTCGCTTTTAAGTCAAGTCAAACTGTAAACAACAAAGATCCTGATCTTCCATAGCATAATGCACCTGCAGGTCATGGTTTATGATGGTTGTTCTATTGATTACTCCAAACAAACTGCACAGACACAGATCTACTGGTGCATTATGTGACTGCAGATCTGGATAGGTGCAGTTTGCAATTGGGCTCGTCTTCTAAGTGAGTATATAGGGTAGTGAATCTTTCCACAGAATCAGACATTTATGAGATCCTTTGGAAACATTTCATTACTTCTGGAATTTCAGAAGACAATTGAAACCATGTAATGTAAATAAATGTATAACAATAAATCACCACTTGTATCAGGAGGTATTGAATAATGTACATGTACAGGAGTGAGTTCAAAACATATATATATATAGTTATACACACCTCTCTCCATGCTGTGAAAAAGAAAAGTTTTGTCCATTGGAAATGCCAGAAAATATGAAGCCATTGGCACTTACATTGCTTGTAATTCTTTATTTAAGACTGCACAAGATAAACACACAGTATCAAATATTGTTAAATGAAAGAGAAAACAATAAACAAGGTACCTATATTAAGGTAAATTTATGTTTAGAATCCCTAATTCAATTGGACATTCAACAACTACTTGTCACCAATGATGTTTTTGAACTGTAATGTGATCATCCCTTCATTGTGTTCTCTGTCATTAAAAGAATGCACTGAATGTACAAAAATCACACACCTGAGAAGGGAACTGACAGATAAAGTGAAAGCTCTTCACCTAATTAGATCATTGAACAAACCACACTACCATATTTGCTCCAATTTATCATGCAAAAAGACTCCAAGTATTTCTTAATTGCCACTTACTCTGCAGGACAAAAAGATAAGGTGATTACAGATTCTTTATATGTTTTTCTCTTCAAAAAGTTTTTTTTGTCCTTACCCACCAACCCACCTCTCAAACAGGACAAGTGGTTTGGACAAATCAATTTTTTAGCCTTGGTACACCTACCTGTTAGTGACTAGTTCTACACTGATTACATGAAGGTCTGCACAATGAAAAGGATTAATATGGTATGATGTCTGAGCCTGCTGACCATTACAAAGTTAGAGTGCCAAGTCCAATTATCAACATTCTAAAAACAAAGTGTCGAAACAAGCAAGGTCAAGAAATTTTTTAGTACTGTGAATTATTTCATCAACACTGGTGTAAATAACATCTCAATTATCGCAAATCTTAGTGTTACTTTTGATGTACTTTATCAGAGTTAATCTAGAATTCAGTATAATGGCACCACTCACCCATCAAGATTTTCAAAAAGAGACACCAATAATTTTGACATTGGCCACTACTCCTTTGCTATTGAGATAATCCATTCCATGAAGATAAGATAATAAATGTCCCCCCCCCCAATTAGAATTGCAACTTTAATTATTCCTCTAAACCATTCTGGTGGCCTAGTGGCTAAGCATCTGCCTTGGATATGGAAGGTCGCAGGTTCAAACCCCCGCTGAGTCATACCAAAGACTTGTAAAAATGGTACTAACAGCTGCCTCACTAGGTGCATAGCATTAAGAAGTTAGTGTTAGGACTGGTTAGCCTGGTTTCAGGATAACGCGACTGGGTGGGATGTCATGCTACATGTCTGCAGCACGCCCTAGTGCTAGACATCACTTTAAACTGCCACACTGCAGATATCGTAGCAATATGACTGAAAAAAGTTTACAACTATGTTAACAATCCAAATCAAACACACACCCCCCTAAAGGCATAAGTCATTATATGTTTGTAGATATGGTAAGTGTGAATCAAAATTATTGTATCATCCAAAAATGAATAATTTATATTGATAAGTGTGTGTGTGTGTGTGTATGTGTGGTAAAATTCATCACAATGATTTCTTCTGAATATTGTACAGCATTAATTTTGCTTGTGTCATCAATATTTGTGGGCTTAGTCAACTATTCATATGGATGCCTTTTATCATAACATTTGACTGACATGCCAACTGGTTCATGATCAGCATCTTGGGTCCTTGTGGAATTTGATCTGTTACCAGTATTATCCACATGATCGGTGTCTTGGGTCCTTGTGAAATTTCATCTTTGACCAGTATTATCCACATGATCAATGTCTTGGGGTCCTTGTGGAGTTTGATCTGTTACCAGTATTATCCATACGATCAGTGTCTTGGGTCTTTGTGAAATTTGATCTGTTACCAGTATTATCCACACGATCAGTGTCTTGGGTCCTTGTGGAATTTGATGTGTTACCAGTATTGTCCACATGATCAATGTCTTGGGTCCTTGTGGAATTTGATCTGTTACCAGTATTATCCACATGATCAGTGTCTTGGGTCCTTGTGGATTTTGATCTGTTACCAGTATTATCCATATGATCAGTGTCTTGGGTCCTTGTGGAGTTTGATCTGTTACCAGTATTATCCACATGATCAATGTCTTGGGTCCTTGTCGAGTTTGGTCTGTTACCAGTATTATCCACATGATCAGTGTATTGGGTCCTTGTGGAATTTGATCTTTGACCAGTATTATCCACACGATCAGTGTCTTGGGTCCTTGTGGAATTTGATCTGTTACCAGTATTGTCCACATGATCAATGTCTTGGGTCCTTGTGGAATTTGATCTGTTACCAGTATTATCCACATGATCAATGTCTTGGGTCCTTGTCGAGTTTGGTCTGTTACCAGTATTATCCACATGATCAGTGTATTGGGTCCTTGTGGAATTTGATCTTTGACCAGTATTATCCACACGATCAGTGTCTTGGGTCCTTGTGGAATATGATCTGTTACCAGCATTATCCACATGATCAGTGCCTTGGGTCCTTGTGGAATTTGATCTGTTACCAGTATTATCCACATATCAGTGTATTGGGTCCTTGTGGAATTTGATCTTTGACCAGTATTATCCACACGATCAGTGTCTTGGGTCCTTGTGGAATTTGATCTGTTACCAGTATTATCCATACGATCAGTGTCTTGGGTCCTTGTGGAATCTGATCTGTTACCAGTATTATCCACATGATCAGTGTATTGGGTCCTTGTGGAATTTGATCTCTGACCAGTATTATCCACATGAAAGATTAAGGAAATGAGATGGCAAGTGTCGCTCTTTTAGAGTGGCCATGGATGGAACTCAAGAATACCAGACACTCCTTTGGACACATGCACAAAAATCATCACATTAAGATAGGGACAAAGCTGAAAACTGTCCAGTAGAAAACCAGATGAATGGTCATTCTATGATCCTTGTCTTTTTTATATAGAAGGCATGATGCGGTGAAAAGTGCACAGTATCTAGCTAATGCGGTTTATTATATTCTGCCGAACTGCTCAATGATTCTGTTGAATTTGACAAAAAAAGACAGGGATGACTGTTTGCCATCTCTGCACTGTGGATTGCTGATCTTGCTTATATAACAGTTCCACCTGACATGTAAAATTGAGTGAAAGCAATGATATGTCTTGTAACTTGACTAATATAACAATGAAATTTATTTGTGTCTTACTGCGCTGCTTCAAATATATTTAAAAAAATTTAATCATTGTCTCAATGACAGAGATGCTTATATGTTGGTGACTGTAATGTTCAGAAAAGAATTATGTAGCGGTAAATTCAAGTGGTGCTTCACTTAAATTTTTATGTATCACTCTGGTGTAGCAAGATATTTCTAAGGGGCCAGTGATCTTTTATTGTGCTAATGTCACTCAATTGAACCCTGCTGTAGTCACAATGATATCTGCACATGCCATAATAATCACACGACTTTATTTCCTTTATTCACAACAAAATAAAGTAGTATGTAAATAAAGAAAATGTGTATCCTTTAAATCAAACTGTCTTTTTTCACTCTGAACAAGAATCTTCTTTATTATATATCAATCCATTTAATCTTCACAGCTGATCCAGTTTTGATATTGATGTACTATTCATATTTCAGTCTTGCACACTCAGACTCAATCTATTTTAGGGTTTTTTCACTGATGCCCACACGCAGATACACTTTAATATACCATATATACTCGCTTATAAGACTAGTCCAACTGCAAACTGCACAGACCCAGATCTGCCACTGCATAATGCACTAGCAGATCTGAGTCTATGCAGTTTGTTAGGAGTAATCATTTGTACAAAACAACACAAACTATGATCTGCAGGCACATTATTATTGTTGTCTGCGGTTTGATTTGACTTATAAGCAAGTCTATACAGAACCAAATCAAACTTAAAAATTCTCAAACAATTTAAGGGGTTTTTTTTTATGCCCATTCATGCAAGCATGTCAATATTATTATAAAGGTCGAACTTGAATAAATCTATTTGTTTTCAGGTTTTCATTGATTCCCATGAATAAATACACATAAATAGACCAAATCAAACTTGAAATAAATTTCATTGTTTTGAATTCCATTCACACTCTACAAAAATGAAATCTGAAAGAGTAGGATTAAGTAATAAATACAAAATCACATTACTGTTTTGTTCCGTGTTGTGGAAAGAACTTGCTTACTATGGAATGTGAATAGTCTCTGCCTTCTGTATCCCTACGCCATATTAAACTCATTCTTTCCACCAACTCAGAATGAAGCATGAATGTAGTTTTATATGCTTGCTCTTGACGGATGCAAACCTTGACAATGCAGCATCAATTATATCAATTTATGCCATGTGTCATGAAACTTGTATGTTCTCAAATCTTCACACATTAGCAATTCTGGCCACAAATAATGCCAAACTAACTTCCAATACGACCAGTGTTTCAGAAAAGACAAAGATATTTTAATGACTTACCGGTATTCAAAAAAATAAAACTATTGAACATAATGTTTGTACAAATCACAATGGCTGCAATCAAATCTGGATGCCATTATTAACAATAAAATTTTTAAAAACAGACTGTCACTTCTCAAAAACTACTCCAAAGAATTTGACAAAATTTAATAAGAAGCATTCAAACAGTAAAGCTTTTCCGATTTGTACATACAATGCTCATCCCTCATCAAATATTGCCTCCATTACTAAACACAAGAGTTCTTCTCAAAATCTCTCAACAGAATTTAAGCAAAATATTATAGAAAGCATTCTAGCATGAAGGCCTTTCAATTTTATTTAAATGATACATTCCACCACTGAATACAGCCAACATCAGCAGAAAAAATGTATAATTAAGAAAATAAAAGAAAGTAGCCCACTGGACTTACTTCTTGGCAAAGAAAGCAACATACTGGACTTACTTCTTTGCAAAGTATGCTTGCATTTAGCTATTATGAAAATGCCAAGCAGACAAGCGACCTCAGGCCCATTGGGATCTCTGGTCTTTAATCTGGATTTTTGGTAATGGGGAGAGGGATATGATGGTAAATTTCCTGTACCTCTGATGCTAAATAATATTTTGGTATCTCCTGTCAGGCAATATGTATGCCAAGCCTTCATCTGCCAAAATAAAATGATCTGAACCTCTGCAATATAGACAAAAATGAAACAAAAAGCCTTACAACTGCAATATAGACAAAAATGAAACAAACAAGTCTTACTACTGCAAAACAGACAAAAATGAAACAAAAAGCCTTACAACTGCAATGTAGACAAAAGTGAAACAAAAGCCCTACAACTGCTGAAAGGTCATACAGTACCAGTGTACTATTATCAGTCTTGCATCTACAAATTTTCTAAAAGTACAACATACATTTAAAAACACTTATCACAAATTGAAAGATGCATATGCACACAATGAACTCTGTTACACAGTCATACAACAGTCCATTTAATCAGTATGCAAATCAAGTTTGTCAGGTTTATCTCAGAGTCAATCCTGAATGAAAACTCAATCCCAAACCAAACATGCAACAGGAACAAAACAACTGTTAAGAACAAATAGTCCCTACTTTCTTACACTGATGGGAACTTCCAATTCTACACTGGAAACTGTCTTTCATGTATGTTTAATATTTTATCCTTTGTTATGCATATTTATCTCCTGTTTCCAATAAAAATGTGTTGTAACAGAATGCAATACATTTCTTGTGGTCAAGTACTACTTGTGTACTGTAACAATAAGCACAGGAATGACCAGTAAGTGTAGCATGATGCAACAGTACATAAACAAAATGCCATATCAAACATTGTGTTTACAGTATGTGCAACTGAATGATGAAAATTAAGACAATATTTCTTCTAAAGGACAGCTGAGTTCTTTTAAATTTTGTGAAAAACAAATTTCAATTATCATTAAAAAATGGGGGGAGGCACAGCAAACTGGATCCATTGTACTTCAGTCTCATCCACAATATCCAGCGGAAAACTATCCAGCGGAAAACTACAAAAGTATACTGTATTCATCTGACGATAAACCCATGTTAAATGATAAGTTCACCCACCCACAACCCCACATTTACAAAGATTTTGGAAAATATTTATCCTTGTTTGATTGAAAAATGCCTACCTTTTGACAAAGTCAGTGTCCATACTCACTTATAAGTGAAATCCAGCTGCAAAACAGACCCTATCTACCATCCCATAATGTGCTGGAAGCTAGATCAGGGTATCTGTTTTGTGGCAGCTACTGATTGCTTCTAACAAACTGCATAGAATCAGATTGACAGGTGCATTAGGCAATGGCAAATCTGGGAAGTTAGACTTGACTTAGAAGTGTGTGTATACAGTATTAGGCTGGTTCACTGGTCTTATCATGGGAAACATACTGTAATTAATGGCAATATCATTTAAACACAGGTTGAGTGTAAAGTGAAATTCAGAAAGGGGGTTTACAGACTGTTCTATATCATCATGTTAACTTTCTATAAAGGTGTCCACTAAGAGCTTTACTGTAGCACATTTTTTTATACACATTTGACATTGTTCTTCCCTCACTACAAGGCTCTTCAGTATAACACAGTCCCTCTTATACCACAGTCTCTTATATATCACATCCCTCTATATAATGACATAACTCTATATACCACAGTCACTATTATACCAGACTCTCATAAAGTGGCTCTCATCATTTTTTAGGCCAAGACCCTAAAAAAAATTTCTGAGCCTCATGACCCCATTTCCACATTTTGATAAATTTTGCCACCCTCAAAAAAGTCCTAGCAACCCTCCAGAATGTCCCTGTGACCCAGATTTGGGTCACCACCTGGGGGTTCACTCTTGAACCACAGGTATGATCATGGACTCAATTATGTTAGTGAATATTTACATTTTTGATATAGCTATATTTGTTTCACTCAGTTAATAGTTTCCTGCTTAACATAAGCAATTCTAAGGTGATTTCCCATAACAATCATACCCTATCATAAAACACAGCCATTATTACACTCCTAGATTATATTTTAGAATAGCCTATTAAAAGGTGACTGTACCTGTAAGAATACCACTCAAGAATAAAATTTAACATAAATTTCCTTGTAGACAGATGGACAAGTAGCCTGCTGAATTTGCACTAGTCCTTCCTATCAAATGCAGATTGGCAATAACTGAAACTTCACCAGCCATCGGACTATTGAAATTATGAAAACTACTCATCTGACAAAATATTTACTAGCCTTGGGCTACAGATTTAACTGTCAATGTCAAGCCTTGTTCCTATGAGTGTCAGATCCTGGAACCACTCTTGTGACATTCAGAACACCTAAGTACATTTTGTTTGACTCAAACTTTGTTGAAGTTTTTACTCACATTAGGTATATATAGGAAACAGTTTCCATCTCAGTATTCCCAGTAGGATTTTACAAAACCCAGAGAACACAGGTAATTGTGATGTCTAAATATTTTATTTTGGTTGAGATTTTCTAAGCAATATGGCATATTATTTTATGATTATTTATTCCTTTCATTTGCATTATATTGAATTTTTTTCGGTTGTTGAAATTGCATATCCCATTTACATGCCCAATAAAATGCAGACTTCAGTTATAAATAAGAAAAACTCCCACTGTACATGTACTTTTTATTCAAGATGATAAAAATTAGAACTAAGACTGACATAAAACTGCTGTACTTCCATCTTACTCACAAACCCCTGCTTTACAATATGAAAGAGTGGTAAAAAAAATTTTGAAACAAGCAATAGGATTTTGCAGTAAATATTTGTTCCACTCATGTAAAAATGTAACTACTAAACACAAATAAATTCCAAATATGTACGTATCATTCACCAGCAACCCAACCTACACATCCAACTGCTCAGCCCCAAACTCAGATTGAAGAAGTTCCAAGGTCAAGAATTTGACAAACGTAAGAATTTACCAGCCATGCAAACAGAGTGTAATACTCAGCTCAGATACCAACATCCCTAAACCAGATACCATCAGTATAAAATCTATGGATCATTTTATACAGGTGGCCAGTATATGGACATTCAATTGGTACATGTATTTGAGTATATGGGCACATACGCCATGTAAACACACACACGCATGCATGCATACACACACACACACACACACACATACACACACACACACAGTGTGACAATTTCTGCTCATGGATTTTAATTTATATACCCAAAATTTGCAATAAATGTAACATTAAAACACAACTCCAAAGTTTTCTGCCAATATCAAATGGGCAATTTGCCAAACCCCATACCAGGCAAAGCAGATTTTAATAAGTGTTTCTGCAAAAGATTATTAACATCATTCAAAAGTGCAGTTTGTGTGTAATATTCATGTATGTATTAGTGTACTATCTGTGCATGTATGTTTAAACTATTTGTGTATGTATATGTCTACTATTTATGCATTCGTGTACTGGTACTGTTTGTGCACTTGTGTACTATTTGTGCATGTATATGGATACAATTTGTGCATGTATGTGTATACAATTTGTGCATATATGTGTATGTGTGTATCATTTGTGCATGTATGTGAATACTATCTGTGCATGTATGTGTGTACTATTGGTACATATATGAGTACTATTTGTGCATGTATGTGTGTACTATTTGTGCATGTATGTATGTACTATTTGAGCATGTATGTGTGTACTATCTCATGTATGTGTGTACTATTTGTGCATGTATCTGTGTACTATCTATCATGTATGTGTGTATTATTTGTGCATGTATGTATGTACTATTTGTGCATGTATGTGTGTAATATTTGTGCATGTACTATTTGTGCATGTGTGTACCATTTGTGGATGTATGTATGTACTAATTTTGTGCATGTATATGTGTACTATTTGTGCATGTAAAAGTGTGAAGTACTCTGATTACCTGGCACTAAAACCTTCATACTGTTACACACAATCTGAACATGTATATGGTAGCAGCTGTTCAGGGAAGGCAGTTAGCTGTTTATATATGTCTGAAAATTAGGTACTCAAGTGTGTATGTGTGTCTGCCTCTCTCTGGCAATCAATTCATTTATACATGGTATCAGCAGGAGATAATTTTTGTGGTTGAGGTATCAATTTTTAAAATCAATTTCCCTTATTAATAAGAAGTTTCGTATAACACATTAGTAACGAAACACTCTAAGTTGCCTTCCTGCAAGCAATTACCGTATATATTTGCTTATAAGACAAGTCCAACTGCAAACTGCACAAACCCACATCTGACATCAGGGGCCCTAGTATTCAAACACCAAAGCAGGGTCCCTGGTATACACACATCCACAGTAACCCTTAGCATTCAAACACCAATGCAGGGCCCCTGGTATTTACCCCCCAACAATGACCTTAATATTTAAACAACAATGCAGTGAGCCTGGTACTCACCCCCCCCAATGACCATGGTATTCAGACACCAATGCGGGGCCCCTGGTACACATTAATGGCGTTAGCAAACATGAGGCCCAATTTGGATCATTTTGGTGGGGCCCCCTGGATTTATGCATGGGGCCCCCTGTGAGCACTGCATTTGGAAATAAACTTTTCAACAAGTTTAATGTGACATTCAACTTAAAAGTTTCATTCATCACTTTAAAATTACTTTATTTCTATAGATATATTTTTAAAAATTACTAACAGGGACCCTGTGAGCCAAATCGGTCCAACCATCCTAAGGCTGGCCCTGTTTGTACATCCCCCCACAATGACCATAGTATTCAAAGACCAATACAGGGCCCCTCGTACACCCCCCCCACAATGACCATAGTATTCAAACACCAATGCAGGGCCCCTCGAACACACCCCCACAATGACCAAAGTATTCAGAAACCAATGCAGGGCCCCTGGTACATGGCCCCACAATGACAACTGTATTCAGAAACCAATGCAAGAACCTTGGTTCACACACCCACAACGACCATAATATTCAAACACCAATGCATGGCACCTGGTACACACCCCCAAGAATGTGCACAGTATTCAAATACCAATGCAGGGCACCTGCTACACTCCCCCACAATGACCAAAGTATTCAGAAACCAATGCAGGGCCCCTGGAACACATACCCAAAATGACCACTGTATTCAGAAACTACTGCAGAGCCCCTTGAACACATCCCCATAATGACCATAGTATTCAAACACCAATAGAGGACCCCTCATAAACACCTCACAATGACCATAGTATTCAAACACCAATGCAGGGCCCTGGTACCCCCCTACAATGACCATAGTATTCAAACGCCAATTCATGGCCCCTGGTACACACCCACAATGACCATAGTATTCAAACACCAATGCATGGCCCCTGGTAAACACACCTCACAATGACCATAGTATTCAAACACCAATGCAGGGCCCTGGTACCCTTGTACAATGACCATAGTATTCAAACACCGATTCATGGCCCCTGGTACACACACCCACAATGACCATAGTATTCAAACACCAATGCATGGCCCCTGGTACACACACCCCACAATGACCCCAGTATTCAAACACCAATGCATGGCCCCTGGTACACACCCTGCCCATAGTGACCCTAGCATCTGAATGCAAGATCCATCACATATATTATGAACCTTTCTGCTATGACTGCAGGTATGAAATTTGGTCAGAAAATAAACAAAAATGTCAAAATAAATTATTTGTACAACAAACCTTTTGTACATCTCAGGGATCCCAGGGGTGAAAGCCAAGGAAGACACTCCCTATCACCAATCAGAACATTGTTCTGCTGATTCCGTCACATCATGAAAAATAACCTCAGAAGTAGTTGTAGAAATACACATAAATTTGATTTGTTTGGTGAGTTGCCTCTGGTGGAGTGCACTACATATGTTATGACAGCAAGCACAGAGATTGTTTCAAATGTGACTTTGTCTCCTTCTGCTGCGATATTGTTACATGTGTACAAAACCAGTCCAAAATACAGTTCTCAACGGCAATGAATTACATCCAAGGTTTCTTCTTAACTTAATGTAAAAGCCCACAATCATTCCAATTATTCCTTTCACACCTGGTTAATATAGGAACAATATAACTACAAAGTATTTTTTAAATTCCACCCAGTGATTTAGCAGGATATTATAATGGACACAGAGATAGAGTGACAAACTAACACACGGACAGACAGAGTATATCACAAATATCTGATATTTGTATAAAGTGTGGCGATATATAATAAAGGTGACATGAACTCAACTGGTTGTGACTCACAAGAATTTTTTTTTCTTTTCTTGTACAAACTACTGGTAAATCAAACTGTTTTGCATTGTGTTACAAAGCAATCCAGGTA
The DNA here is from genome assembly GCA_016617855.1 of Megalonaias nervosa. NCBI lineage: Eukaryota > Metazoa > Mollusca > Bivalvia > Unionida > Unionidae > Megalonaias > Megalonaias nervosa. The sequence goes on from JAECUM010016057.1 coordinate 53,032, forward strand.
GCAATCATCTGCAGACAGGGGGCAGGTTAGCTCTAATTATATTTTACTTATCTGCAAGGAAGACCCAGATTTATGTGAGAAAAATGTGACATCATTACAGTCCCAGTTCAAATCCAGTTGAAGAATTTTGAAATATACCATATTAACTTGTCTATAGGTAACACTATTTTCAAACTGTTATATCAGAATTAGCTACTTTCGGGGTCAAGATCACAGAAGAGTTACAAAACCATAAAGATTTCTGTTTGTTAGATGGCATGCTTGGGATACCAAATATATTCAAGGGGTTGGGGTGATACAAATTGTACTGGTTGAGGGGGATACCAATTACACTGAAGGGGATGGGGTGATGAATAGGGTACAGGTTGAGTGGGATATCAAATATATTAAAGGGGGTGGGGTGATGAATAAGGGCAGGTACAGTGGGATATCAAATATATTAAAGGGTGGTGGGGTGATGAATAGGGTACAGGTAGAGTGGGACAACAAATATACTGAAGAAAGTGGGGTGATAATAGGGTACAGGTAGAGTGGGATACCAAATATATTGAAGGGGGTGGGGTGATGAATAGGGTACAGGTACAGTGGGATATCAGATATACTGAAGGGGGTGAGGTGTTGAAAAGGTACAGATACAGTAGGGTACCAAATATATTGAAGTGCATGGAGTGATGAATAGGGTATGAGTAGTGTGGGTTACCAAATATATTAAATGGGGTGGGGTGAAGAATAGAGTACAGGTAGAGTGGGTTATCAAATCTATTAAAGGGGGTGGGTGATGAATAGGGTACAGATAGAGTGGGATACCAAATATATTGAATGGTGGGGTAATTAACAGGGTACTGGTAGAAAAACACATGGCTACATTTTGCACCTAACTGGCTTGAACTTTGATGATACAATAGCAACCTAGTTGGTACTAGCCTGAAAATATTGCAACCTAGTTGGTATTCATTGGATTTCAAGGCACAACATCTAAACTTTTTCCAGCAATACTTCCATTAAACAGTCATGTAAATTCAACATTTTATTTCATGTTTATTGCTTGTCTTGTTTGTTATCTACTTTGTAACTGTCTTTGGCAATGACTCATTGCAAGTCAAGGTTAGTTATAAAATAGATTGGCACTATTTGTTGTTTTGTGTATGCTGAGAAACCCCTAAACACTGAAAATCTCTGGACCAAAATTTTGGGTGGTTTTCAATTCACAAAGAGTATACACCAGAGAAGAAAAACAAGTTGATATGCAAACACATCATCATTAACACTACCCTTAATTTATATAACCAACAATTTTTTAAACCACGAAACTAATATTTTTCAAATGATTTGAGGCAGATGGAGAGAGAATTTTTCTTGTCTTTGCATGTGAAATAAGGAGAGTGACAGAGAGAATGTAATTATATGACATGACAGAAAGAATGTAATTGTGAGAGAACATCTGTGTTTGCGTGTGAGAGCAAAATATTTAACAAGTTATTTGCTTTTTTAACATTTTCAAAAAAAAATATTGCTGAATAACATATATTCCTTCTGAATACTGTTTTTTCCCTCTTGTTATTAAAACAGTGTATTTAATATTAGATAAAGATCTATTTTTAGAAACAAACATCAAGATCCATGATTAGATAATAAGCAGGTAAACATAATCTTCTTGAATAGGTTTTTCTGCAAGCATTTAGTTATTAACAATTTACCTGACTCTTCTTTCAGGTGCAAAGACATTTGATTAGCCTCTATCTGAGCCCTAATCTGTGTTGGAACATGTCAAGTATTGTTTTAACCAGGTGTGCCCTTGGGACATTTCGGAGACTCAGGACAGTATTTGCTAGCTGTCGATAATCTGGCACAGCATGTTTCAGGTGTGTTTTACTTAAAGCATGACTGCAGGATATTTCTGGATCGTAAATAAGAATGTTTTATGGAATTTAGATGCTACAACGCTTTTCCAAATTTGAAGAGTGTTTCAATTGGGGAGAGGGGAAAGAACAATAAATTGAAACCCAAATTGGTTTCAGTTTTCTGTAGATGTCTTGATTTACTGGGTGAAAAAAATGATGATATTAAAGAATGACAAATTCTGGACCAAGTAAATCTGTCCACTCAATAGATTTGGTTTTAGTATATATATATATATATATATATATATATATATACACACACACACACACACAAAGGGCTTTTCTTATTAGCCGGGAGCCTAGTGATTTTCCTGGCTACTTTTACTTCACACCAGCTACTTTATAAAAGAACCTGTATCCCCATTAGGGGAGGTCCCCCAAAAACCCAGCATACTTTGGCAACTCACCCTCCAACTTCAAATCTAATGGATGGCCCTGTGTATACCAAAATAAGAGCTTATGCTATAATAATAATAACAATAATAATAATAATAATAATCATTAAAATAATAATAATAATAATAATAATAATGATAATTTTATTTGAACACGGTGACTCGTTAAGCCAAGAACTATTTTCCACTCAGGCATTCTTAAGATGAAAGTATACCAATGAACATCATTCAACAAGTTAGCAGAAATTACTATTTATTTTAACATGTATTTATTATCAATAATAATCTATCCGTAACATGTTTATGTTCAAAATACCTTTTATTAAATACTGTAATATTTTCTACAGATTCTGCATATAATAGAAGGGTATTCAGATAACTGCACCAGGGTACTGGAAGATTTTCTTAAATTACTTTTCTTGGTTTCTGTAGATGATGAATTTCCATATGATCTTTACCACCACTAGTAAAGTTGCTTAATATTGTCTGAATAAATCCTGTAGATGATGGTATGAATAAATCTGGTAGATACTCAGATGAATAAAGACTGTATAAATCCCAGAGATACTCTGATGAATATACGCCTGAATAAATCCCATATATATACTCTGATGAATAAGGACTGAATAAATCCCATACTCTGATGAATAAGGCCTGAATAAATCCCATACTCTGATGAATAAGGCCTGAATAAATCCCATATATATACTCTGATGAATAAGGCCTGAATAAATCCCATACTCTGATGAATAAGGCCTGAATAAATCCCATACTCTGATGAATAAGGCCTGAATAAATCCCATATATATACTCTGATGAATAAGGCCTGAATAAATCCCATACTCTGATGAATAAGGCCTGAATAAATCCCATATATATACTCTGATGAATAAGGCCTGAATAAATCCCATACTCTGATGAATAAGGCCTGAATAAATCCCATATTCTGATGAATAAGGCCTGTATAAATCATGCGGATACTCTGATGAATACGGCCTAAATAAACCCTAAGATACTCTGGTGACTAAGGCCATGAATAAATCCTGTGCATACTCTGATGCAGCTCCACAGACATTTTGTACATAAGCTACTTTATGAAAATCAGTCCTGCATGCATTTTATTACCTAAACAATGCAACTAATTAATAATCAATAGCTACATCTAAAACAGCTGCCCTTTTTGCCCATGTTTCAGGTTCAGCAGCTTCATCACAAAGTAGGGGTGTGGGACTAACTGTGTACAACATTTCTTCTTTATTTTTACTAAAGTGGAACTTCTCTAGACTACCCATCCACCCACCCACCCACCCCACACACACACCTCTACATGTATTTGCAACCTCTAGCATGACCAAATAGTGCTGCCCATCCTGACTAGTCTTGTACTAATTTAATTTCCATAATGTGACCACCTCCATAAAACGACCTTATTTTTTGTCCCATCATGATCATTGTCTGGTATAGTGAAGTTTGAGTGAACATGACTGACAATGTACGCTGTTGATTCATTGGTTTGGTGTGTAGTTTTTTGTTTTGCTTTTGTTTTTTGGAGGCATTTTACGCACAGCCACACTTTAAGGGTTATAATGTGCCTCGGCAAGTAAAGTGCCCCACTCAAGACACACAATTGGGCTGTTCCTATGGTGGGAAGCAAACATGCTCCTTTCTGGTCATGCATATATGTGACAATAACAATGACATCAAATCAATAGATTAAAAAATTGTAATCAGTAGGACTTTTCATCAACATTAATTTTATGTGTCTTAAGAAAACTGACGGCAATAAAAGTGCATTTATTGCCATATGTATTCCCCACATGAATCAGATTCTGATGTTACAATAATAATTAACACAAGTCAAGGTATTATAAATTAAATAATTAACACAAGTCAAGGTATTATAAATTAAATAATTAAGACAAGTCAAGGTATTATAAATTAAATAAGTAACACAAGTCAAGGTATTATAAATTAAATAATTAAGACAAGTCAAGGTATTATAAATTAAATAAGTAACACAAGTCAAGGTATTATAAATTAAATAATTAACACAAGTCAAGGTATTATAAATTAAATAATTAACACAAGTCAAGGTATTATAAATTAAATGAAAAAGAATTAGGCATAGATCTCAGTTCAACACAAAGATTTTTTTAAAATAAAACCCACAATCACATTAAGTTTGATGATGCTATAACATCCTCATTATTAGATTTTGCATTTTGGCAGATGTGTGATTTAGGGCTTTTTTTATTCTCTATGTAGAAGATTATGACCTCTGCTAAACTGTTTTTCTCATATGTACACAAATATATAACATAAACAAGTACTGTACCCATCATGCACTCTACCAATTGAATAAAGTAGCCTACATGTAGAAAATAGCTAATCTCAAAGAATGTGAAACACCGGATTTCATTCACCTTTCTTCACTGAATGCTAACTGCTGACCATGTACAGCACTGCATCTAGCAACGTGAAAATCTTTCATTCATATTGAAATTAAAACTATAACTGCCAATGGAAGCAATATAGATAGATACAAGTTCTTTTTGCTTTTTGGCAGCTTACATCATCTACTGGTACCTTTCCAAAAGAACCAACTTTATTCCTGTTTCCTTTACAAGTTTATTACCTGGTAATCACTGATGACATGAACTGTGATTATTAGGTTTCTGGTCCAGAATTTCCCTTGAATCAATCTTTATTTTTGAAAGAATGGAGAATGTCATCTCTGTATCAACACTGGAATGTGGCAATGACAGAAGTTCTGCATATGCCTCCTGATATAGTTTGTTTCCTGATTACTACCTTAAAAATCCACTTTGTATAAAACACACAATGCAAACTCTGGACCTTTGCAACTTGCCTGCATCCATTAACACCCTGAATTCCACATACTGCTGAACTCATTATTTCTTATTTTGACATGAACTGATTGAAAAGAAATAAATTCTGCCCTTTAATGTTCATTTCACTACATCTATCAAAACACAATACCAATTAAGCAAGAACCAAAAATGGAAGCATTTCTGCCAACTTGAATCACTTTATTACTTATAACACATCAATAGAAATCATGCCCTAAACTGCCCTAAACTATCAAAAATTACAACAATATGGTAATTAATTTACAGCTTTTTGTTTGCACATATCAGTCTTAACCAGCAAATAACAGTTTTAATTAGTACATACCAATCTTAATCAGTGCATGTCAGTCTAAATCAGCACCTATCAGTCAAAATCAATACCTATCTTGTCTTAATCAGCATATATAGCCTTAATCAACACATAAAGCCTTAATCAGCACATACCAATCTTAATCAGTGCATGTCAGTCTAAATCAGCATATATCAGTCTTATTCAGCACACATCAGTCAAATCAGCACCCATTTGTCTTAATCAACACATGTCAGTCTAAATCAGCACATATCAGTTTTAATCAACACATGTCAGTCTAAATCAGCACATATCAGTTTTATTCAGCACACATCAGTCAAATCAGCACCCATTTGTCTTAATCAACACATCAGTCTAAATCAGCACATATTAGTCTTAATCAGCACATGTCAGTCTAAATCAGCACATATCAGTCTTAATCAACACATGTCGGTCGAAATCAGCACATATAGTCTTAACCAGCATAGATCAGTCTTAATCAACACATGTCAGTCTTAATCACTGCACAGGTTGTTGCACTAGTGTTACAGTTCCCCAGCTGACTTATTTCTCTAATGTGTGCAAATAAAATGCATAAAAATACCAGGGATTTTTTCCCATTTTTCTTTCATTTTTAATTTTGAAAAGCTATATATTTCAAGTATGAAATGGTATATGTCTGGTAGACAACAGCGAACTAATGGGGGGAGGGAGGAGTGCTTTCCCTGGGCACCAGAAGTCTTAGATTACCAAAACAGCTGATAAAAATGAAATTGTGGGAAAATCATTTGCAAAAAAATCATTGTTGCCCCAGGCACCATTTACCCTTTGTAAGCCACTGGTAGCAGACAATTTTTAACACCATTTTTATCCTACAACCTCTAGAATTACATGTACATGTATGGTCAAGGGTCCAACATTTTATCCACTAAGCCACTGCAGCTCCGATGTCTTGTTGAATACTATCTAAATAAAGCATGGCCAACTTCCTCCAGGGGTTTTTTTTTGGGGGGGGGGGAAGAGATAAGTGATTTTTAAAACCACATCCTATGATATAAATTAATGGATAAAACCAGGTCAAAGGTCAGATTTGGCCTATAAGCTGTATTTTGCCCACCCCTGATATAAATACCATGAATACATCACCTTGGCTTTTAAATGTTAAAATTCTTAACCAAATGCTGCTTTCAGACTGAAGATAGCTGTGAATGGCTCACTTACTGGTATGATAAAAAAAAATTAAAAAAACACAGCAATTTGCTAATATGTACTTACATCTCAGGGGGGTTCTTCAGCAGTTAGAGCTGGGCACCATGAAAAATTCTGTATCTTAGTATTTTGGAATGCACCATGGTAAACTACAATTATATTAGGGACCTACAATTTAATGTTCTGAGGCAGGGGTCTGTCACTTACTTGGAAATAAAATATCTTTCTCTCATTTATAGCAAATAATATCATATTATGTCCATTACATTACCGGAAAAAAATTATTATTCTGAGACAAAACAAAAATAAACTCTTTCTGCTCAAATGAAAATCTACACACACACCCCTCCCAAATTAAGTGGTCAGCACCCTATAGCAGATAATTTTGACATGTGAATTGTTGCTTACATTGCTTGCACTATAGCTGACACCCTGTGAAAGACAATGTGCTGATATTAGACAGCTTGTTGATACAAACTGGAAGTGTTGACAATGTAGCCTACAATTTACTAGCAACACTGTTAAAATAATAGGCAGAGTAACTTTAAGAGGGATGCCAACACTATTAAAATAATAGGCAGAGTAACTTTAAGAGGGATGCCAACATATGTGTGTATCATAGAGCACCTGTAAACATAAAACACACTTCACACTTACTCAACAGACATGAAAATGTTTAGTGGACTTAAAAAATTGCTAAGCTTCAAAATAGACAATGACTGCTCTCCAGAAAATCTTAGGATGATTGTCAGTCTTACAAAGGAATATGTGCACTTCACACATTAGCAAAACTAGTAAAGCACTCAAAATTTATTTTCTTGTTTGTTTTGTTTTACATCTGAAATTTTTCCAAAAGTTGGATTTCTCCAGAATATATTTAACAGCATTCCATTTGGCCACCACAGTGGGAAGCATGACACATATCAAACATGTAACTGAAAAAATCGTAAATATAATATTTGTAATATTAAAACTATTTTGTGAAAAAAAAGTTATTTATTCTTGGAATTTTTTTCTGTCAAGAAAAAAGAAAACAAGCTATTAGTACCATTAAATTTTAAAAAGATTAATCTGGAATTTCTGAACATTCCTTACTGACAGAAACTACCAATGTACAGGTACAGTGAAACAATACAGTGGTATGTTCCCCCATCAAAAATACCATGGTAAACTAGAACACCAGTAATATTGATCACCTCTATAAGTAGTGTATCTTTGATTTCTCAAACTTTTACCATCATCCCTCAAAGGGTTCTGGAGTGAGGTGTAAATGAGAATTTTTGTCAAATTTTGAGTTGAAATTTAAGTTGTATGATAGTCAAGGTTCTTGATTTGACATGTCTAGCCTGAAGCAAACTTCTTACAAATGGTGATTCCATCAAATGACCATTAGATGACCAAACTCCTACATTCTCAATACAGTACAGTAGTAACTACCACCAACTTGACCAGGATGCAATGGTGACAAAGTGTGAAGTACATGCAATGTAAGAATAGCTAACATCAAGATAAATCCCCATAAATTTCATGTATAGATATTATAGATATTGCTAATTAAACTGAACATATACCCTGGAGAGTGTGTGTGTGTGTGTGTGTGTGTGTTTTAAAAGTAGTTTTAATCTTATCGCTACGTCTGCAGTGTGGCAGCTTATAGCGATGTCTAGCACTGGGTATCATGCCACAGACATGGAACCATGTCCCCATGTCCTACACAGTCACATTATCCTAACACCAGGCCAACCAGTCCTAACACTAACCTTGTTATGCTCAGTGTCAAATGAGGCAGTTGCTAGTACCATTTTTGAAATTCTTTGGTATGACTCGGCCACTGGCTTGGTCAGTCAGAGAGAGGGTTTGACATTTAATTAGAGTGCATTTAGTAACATATAACAAATATATGTGCTGTTGTCAGATATAAAAGAAATTAGCACCTATATGCAGGTATACACAAGAAATCTAAATAATCCAAAGTGATCCATTAAAGCTATGATAATAACAAAAACTACTTCATTCCAAAATGTTAACTGTGATCTGATCTTACTGAATGAAAATAACACTGCCCAGACCAAGACGGCTTTAATTCTGGGCAAGGTACTTTTCTCTAAGAGCTTGATTATAACATTTCTCTAATAGCATGATTATAACATGTCTCTAATAGCATGATTGTAACATGTCTCTAATAGCATGATTATAACATGTCTCTAATAGCATGATTATATCAGAAGTATGACCCATCCATATCTATGGCTAAGAGTCTGTAACTCCATTAACCTGTTTTAACAAGTGGCATGACAATGAATATGTACTAATTAACATGGACACAATTAACATATAGAAGACAAATTAAATATTTAGTATAATTACTTCCTTCTCTTACTAAATTTAATGAATTCTACTTTGACAGTAACACCCTTTCCCATGACTGGTATTTAAATAAGAAGAAGCATGATTATCAGAGAAAATGAGAAGTTCGATTATCAAGAAAAAAATTACCAACAATGGATGAATAATGACTGATATTTTGCAACTATAGAGATGTAGAGAATGGTGCTAGAGTTTGACATGGATAAATTCATTGTTGCAAGCCATGGGTTATGATCTGCTACTTTCCTTCATGACCCGTGGCTGTCTGTGCTGAGATTTCCTCATTTTTCATGAGCACACATAAACAAAAATATGCCATCAACAGCATAATGTAACAAGCTTCCTACATATCAATAAAAGTAGTTGCTTTATTGATCAATATCTAACTGTGCTTGGAAGAGAAATGTTGATTGGCTCATTAAAATATAACAAATGGGCTGTGTTGATTCACAATGGTAACTACATTTACTCACATTTGCAGTGATTGGTTAAGCAGTTTTATGCATATTCATGAGCAACAATGAAATCTCATCACAGTTGGACATGGATGATCAATGAGAGCAGTGGATTAACACCTGTAAGGTGTGACCATGGGATAAAATGGGGTCTGTAAACAGTAAATATCAGATATCACTGTGTGAGGACTACACCAAGTACCCTTCCAGGACTATTGGTAGTTCAGCAGGTGTCATTTCAAAGGTGATTGTGTTGCACACCTGAATTAAGACAGTGTATCTGTTTGCATTCCAAAATGGACTCAGATCTATTTATTGACATTATTTTACCAAGTGGACCTATACCATTGTGCTATCCTTTATTTGTCTGATCAAACCTTGCTCTTTCCTGCGATAATTCATTGCTTACTATGTAAACACACCAGCTGAAATTTCATCCACCTAACTGGTGAATGAAATCATCCATTATCACTTAGCAAAAGAATAGCTAAGTAAAAAAACAGAAATTTGAATGTTCGTAAATTTTCTTCAGAGTCAATTCTGAAATGAGTCACACTGTACATTATAGCAGTCTCACTAGAAATAAAATATACCACAATTTAAGTTACATAACTGAGATTTACACATGCTTTAAATTACATCACAAAGTAATACCCTTGTGGTGCTGTAAATGATACATATAAAAACTTCCTCTCTATACTGAGACCATCTCTGACAAGCAAATTCCTGTCTAGACAGAGAACATTTTTCATAAGCAATATCCTCTATATAGAGACCATCTCTAATAAGCAAAATCCTCACTGTACTGAGACCATCTTTAACAATTAAAATCCTCTATATTGTGACCAACTCTGGCAAGCAAAATTCTCTATATTTAGACTATCTCATACAAGCAAAATCCTCAATATTACGACCATCTCATACAAGCAAAATCCTCAATATTGAGACCATCTCTGACAAGCAAAATCGTCTCTATACTGCAACCATCTCTGACAAACAAAATCCTACATCTCTTACAAGCAAAAACCTCTATATAGAGACCATCTCTGACAAGCAATTCTCTATACTGGGGCCATCTCTGTTAAGCAATCCTTTACACTGAGACCATCACTTACAAGCAAAAGCCTCTATATTGAGACTATCTCTGACAGCTATCCTCTATACTGAGAACATTTCTAATAAGCAATCATTTATACTGAGACCATCTCTTATAAGCAAAAGCCCCTATATTGAGACCATCCCTGACAAGCAAGTTCCTCTATATTAAGACCATCCCTGACAAGCAAATTCCTCACTGTACTGAGACCATTTTTACAAGCAATATCCTCTATACTGGGACCATCTCTGATAAGCAATCCTCTCTATATTGAGACCATCTCTAATAAACGAAATCTTCTCTATACTGAAACCATCTTTTGCAATCAAAATCATCTATACTGTGACCATCTCTGACAAGCAAAATCCTCTATACTGAGACTGTCTCTGACATGCAAAATTCTGCAACTAGAGGATACAATAGTGTGACATTCGTATGATACCTGAAAAATATAACCAGCAAGTATACAAAACAATTATACACAAAAATTGTATGAATTATATGAAATAGCCAAAGGAATGCTTCTGCATGCATGCACATCTCAGGCAGTTATTATATCCTGTTGTAATTTTTGCAAGTTGCCCCCCCCCCCCCCCCCGCTTTATCCATGTTTGAATATAAAAGTTACATGAACCTATGTAATATATATATGGTAGAACCTGTAGGCAACTAACCTGTTTACATACCATCTTAATCTGTTTGTACATCCAACATGTTTAAGCACAGGAACAAAATTTCTATGCCTTCATACCTTGCGACAATTAAATATTGTCAAAGAAGAATGGAGAGCATATGGATATTTCAGTCAGTCCAAAGGACTTAATTTGATATTACATCCAAAATGGTTACATTTTGGATTTACCATATTGATCCAAATTATGCCACTTAAACAGCCCATATCATTAGTTTTGGCCTTGAAACATCCCATATCTTGCCCCTTACATAGCCCACATCATTAGCTTTACCCCCTTAAACATCCCATAGCATTAGCTTTGCCCTTGAAACATCCAACAGCATAAGCTTTGTCCCTCAAACAGCCCTTATCATTAGCTTTAACAGCCCATATCATTAGCTTTGCCCCTTAAACAGTAAACAGCATTAGCTTTGCCCTTTAAACAGCCCATAGCATTAGCTTTGCCCCTTAAACATCCCATAGCATTAATTTAGCTTTGCCCCTGAAACATCCAATATCATAAGCTTTGTCCCTCAAACAGCCCATAGCATTAGCTTTTGCCCCTCAACCTGCCCACGTCATTAGCTTTGCCCTTAAACAGCCCATAGCATTAGCTTTGTCCCTTAAACAGCCCATAGCATTAGCTTTGCCCCTCCAAATGCCCACATCATTAGCTTTGCCCTTTAACAGCCCATAGCATTAGCTTTGCCCCTTAAATAGCCCATATCATTAGATTTGCCCCTCAAACTGCCCACATCATTAGCTTTGCCCCTTAAACAGCCCATAGCATTAACTTTACCCCTCAGACTGCCCACATCATTAGCTTTGCCCTTAAACAGCCCATAGCATTAGCTTTGTCCCATAAACAACCCATAGTATTTGCTTTGCCCCTCAAACTGCCCACATCATTAGCTTTGCCCCTTAAACAGCCCATATCATTAGCTTTGCCTCTTAAATAGCCCATATCATTAGCTTTGCCTCTTAAATAGCCCACTGCATTAGCTTTTCCCCTCAAACTACCAACAAAATTAGCTTTGATCCTTAAACAGTACATAACATAAATTGGACAATTAGTGATATCAATATACCACATATACTCACTTATACATCAAGTCCAACTACAAACCACACAGACCCTGATCTGATATCACATAATGCAACAGTAAATTAGGGTATGTGTTGTTTTTTCCATAAATTACTCATAACAAAACTGCTTTATGCACCATAAGATCTGAGTCTGTGCTGTGTACTGTTAGACTGCACTTAGAAGTAAGTATACACATTAATTAAAGTGTACTGTTAGACTGCATTTAGAAGAAGTAAGTATACACATTAATTACCGTGTACTGTTAGACTGCACTTAGAAGTAAGTATACACATTAATTAAAGTGTGCTGTTAGACTGTACTTAGAAGTAAGTATACACATTAATTAAAGTGTACTGTTAGACTGCACTTAGAAGTAAGTATACACATTAATTACTGTGTACTGTTAGACTGCACTTAGAAGCAAGTATACACATTAATTAAAGTGTACTGTTAGACTTTACTTAGAAGTAAGTATACACATTAATTAAAGTGTACTGTTAGACTGCACTTAGAAGTAAGTATACACATTAATTAAAGTGTACTGTTAGACTGCACTTAGAAGTATACACATTAATTAAAGTGTACTGTTAGACTGCACTTAGAAGTAAGTATACACATTAATTACCGTGTACTGTTAGACTGCACTTAGAAGTAAGTATACACATTAATTACCATGTACTGTTAGACTGTACTTAGAAGTAAGTTTACACATTAATTAAAGTGCAGTCTTAGGTTTTACAAGTACAGATGCAAAAGTGAATCCAGAAAGTGTTCAGGGGCTTCAAACCCATATTCCAGTTAAAACAATAAACTTTTAAGTTAACAAAAGTAGAAAAAAATCTCCTGATCAAAAAGTAAGATTACATTATTTCCAACATCTCTGCACCAAACTATCTGCCAAGTTATCTGACATGAATGAGCAATAAATAATGGGTATATTTTGTATAGCGTGGAAGAACAATCCAAGTCTAGCTGAGCAGAAAAAAAACCTGACTTGTACAACTGATCAAGGCACTCAATTTTTACTTATTTTATTGTAGACAAAACTTTCTTGTGTGCTAAATAGGTCACATATGTAAAGAAAGTAGAAAGAATTCTTGGAATGTTTTTGAAGAAGACCTTCAATTTTAGTAAACATGTAATACAAATTTCAATTACAATACCCACTGCACATGAAAGCAATGGCAAATATAAAACTTTAGATGCTTGAAAAAAAATTAAAAAATACATTTAAACCTCTTTTTCAACTGTCATATCTCTACTTGAACACTCTCAGCGTTAGGTAATAAATGCATCAAAGTTTTCTTACATTTTATACATGTACTATATATGATATATGTCTTCCAACATCAGTTCTAAAAATTTCCATTTAAAACATAATTTGCATTTTAAATGTAATCACCTTCATTCAGTATATAAATTCTAACCAAATAATAATGTCCCTCAAATGTTTTACTCAGTGTTGACCAGATGCTAAATTCAAACCTTTGACAATTTATTACATATGCTTTTTTACTGCTATAAACTGAAATTCAATTTTGTCAACTGGTTAAGTAAGAGTCTCTCACAGTGTGCAACCCTCTACTTGGTGAATTGAATTTCCAGGAATTCAAGACATGGCCATTCCTTTCTTTAATCTGTCAAGTTTTAAAAACATCTTGGATATTCTTCAGAATTATCAAATTAACCGCTGTGGTGCATGCTCTGGATATCAGTACGGTACCATTTTCATTTAGGACAAAGTAGACATCATATAAAGTGTTTTGGTGAAAACCACATGTCATAATGATCACCCATTCAGGGGGAGTAGTGACAACATGATTTTTAAAACAACTGTCATTTCAGTCATATTGAATGTAAGACTGGCACTGTTTTCATTTAGGACCAACTAAGTACCACAAGAAGTGAAACCTCTATGTTGATATTGCCTCCAATTTAGGACCAACTAAGTATCACAGGATGTGAAACCTTTAATCAAACTGAATATAGACTTTGGAGGAATAAAGTTAATAAAATGATATGTCAAGCCAAACAAACACACTACACAAAAGTGCTGGATGAAAAGCAAAATAACCCGAAAGCTATCTGGAAAGTGTTTACAGAGTTTGGTGCAGGCAAATGTAAGAGTAAAACTGAAATTTTATACCTCAATCATGAGGCATTTTTACCAATAATCCAACTGACATCTCAAATATTTTTAACGACTTTTTCATTCAAATTGCTGAAAAACTTAAAGAACCCATAACTTCACCTGATCATCTGGAACTCAAACATTTTTGTGCTAAAAAACTACCAAACAATATAAAGTTCGAAATTCCTGAAACGAGTCCGGAATGTGTGTTGAAATATATTAAAAAAATGGATGATTGTAAAGCTACAGGACTTGATATGATTGGACCAAGGCTACTAAAGGTAGCTGCACCTGCAATTGTAGAGAGTATAGCTTTCATTTGCAATGAAAGTATTAGGTCTAATAAATTTCCACAAACATGGAAAACTGCCAAGGTTACACCATTGCATAAAGCAGAACAAAAGATGATGTAAATAACTACAGGCCCATCTCTATCCTTCCTTGTCTCTCCAAATTACTAGAAAAACATGTACATGATTCTTTTCTCAACTATTTGAACACTTATGATTTTATTCATGATAATCAGTCTAGTTTTCGACAGAATCACTCCTGTGAAACTGCGCTTGTATCTTTGATTGATAAATGGCTGAAAGCATTAGATCAAGGAGAAATGGTTGGCACTATTATGGTTGATTTTCATAAAGCTTTTGATCTTGCAGACCATGAAATTTTGCTTGAAAAACTAAAAATCTGTCAATGCAGTGAAAACTCCCTAAACTGGTTTACTTCTTACATAACCGATAGATTGCAAAAAGTATCTTTAAATGGTCAACTTTCTGAAAGTAAAAATATTAATTGTGGAGTACCACAGGGCTCTATCCTTGGACCTCTGTTATTCATTCTTTTTATCAACGACTTACCTCTCAAGATTGGAACTTCAATTTCTTCCACTGACCTCTATGCAGATGATACTACACTGTCTGAGATTGGTAAAACCAAAATGGTACTTGAAAATAACATACAAGATGCTCTCAACAGACTTCAAGTATGGTGCAAGGAAAACAGTATGATCATAAATACAGAAGAAACGAAAGCCCTACTAGTTACAACACAACAAAAATGAGGAATTGTAGATAGCAACAAACTCCAGGTTCTATTTGACAATGTGAGCCTTAATACGACCTCTCAGGATAAAATTCTTGGTGTATTCGTAGATAACAATCTTACTTGGTCTATTCACATTAAACACATTTCAAAAAAGGTTAATTCTTATCTTTGGCTAATGAGGAAAATCAAAACATACATTCCTCTTCAGTATAGGGTCATCTTTTATAAAAGTTATATTAGCCATATCTGGACTATTGTAATGTAACTTGGGGTAATACACCTAATTCAAACATAACAACACTTTTAAGACTCCAAAAGAGGGCTTGCCATTTAATTCTAGATCAATGTCTATACTACAGACAATTTCCAGGATGCAATGAATAATATAAAGATTTTAACAATACATGAAAGAATATTTCTTAGAAAGGCCAAATTGATGTATAAAGTATCCAGAAAAGCCAATCTATCTATCTAAGCAATATCTTTCACCAAGGAGATGCTGATGGTACTCCAAATTTAAGGTCCATAAGGAGCAAAACTTACAAAGCCAAAGAAGGAATTGTTTAAAAAAAGTTTTCAACATACTGGTCCACTGATATGGAACAACATTCCCCGTGACATAATGCAGGCTCCTAGCATTTCTTCTTTTCATAATCAATGTCTCAAATGGATGAAATCATTAGAAAATTAACAGTTCTAGTACAATAAATACCACCTGCTTTTCTATAATTTTTCATCATTTTCACAGTTAAATTTTTCAATGCAGGATGATATTTTATAGTTTATATTTTATATATGTTTATGTTATGTATTCACGGATGCCTGTGCATGTGTTCCAGGCTTGATACTTTGACTCTTAAAATCACTTAATTATTTAGAGTCACGCCAGATTCTTCACATCATGTTGTATATACTGTATATATTGTACATAACTGATAGAAGGCCTCAAGGTAGGTTAGTTCTGTAGCTAACTGAGTTACCTTCTCTAAATAAAGTCTTTATTATTATTATTATTACATGTATTATTATGTTGATACTGCCATCCAATTTAATTCCAACCAGGTATCACAAGAAGTGAAAACCCCATGCTGATAATTAGCCATCCATTTTGGATGGAGCTGAGATAATACTACTGTCAAGAGATGACTTTCCTCTCAGGAGTAGCTATGACAAGAATTTCAAGATGGCTCAAGTGGGGGCCATACTGGATGTCAGATCAGCACTATTTTCATTTTGGACCAACTGAGCATCATAGAAAGTTTTCTGAAAAAAAAACCTTATCAACATGACTTTCTGTTCATGTTGTGGTGTGACAACAAGGTTTGTTTAGATGACAAATCAACACCATTTTCATTTAGGCCCACCTAGATATCATAAGAAGTTTTTAGGAAAAACTCCATATTGATAGGAGTAGCAATAAAAAGATTTTCAAGCTGGCCACTGTGGTGGCCATACTGGATATCAGATCTGTACCATTTTCATTTAGGACCAACCAGACATCATAAGATATTCAGTCTTTTAGTAAAAATCCTATGTAAATATTACCGTCCATTCAGCAGGAGTAGATTTTTAAAATGACTGCAGTGGTGACCATATTTTAAATGTAAGATTGGCACCATTTTCATTTATGACCAACCAGATGTCATGAGAAGTCTTTCAGTGAAAACCCCATGTTGGTATGATTATCGATATAGGAGGAATAGCTACAACAGGACATTCAAAACAGCTGCTGTGGTGGCCATACTGGACATCAGATCATCACCATTTCATTTAGGACCAATCAGACATCATAGTAAGTTTTTTAGGGAAACACCCATTTTTATATGATCATCCATTCAAAAGGAGTTGCATTAGCATGAATTTCAAGATGGCTGCCATGGTGGCCATTCTGGACCTCCAAGCAGAACCCTTTTTATTTAGGACCAACTAGACCATGGCATCAATGTGTGTTTAAGGTTTCATGGCAATCCCTGAAGTAGTTTTTAAGAGGAGTAGCAATAACAAACTGATGACAAATGGACAATAGACAAAAGATGATGGA
Organism: Megalonaias nervosa; assembly: GCA_016617855.1. Classification (NCBI taxonomy): domain Eukaryota; kingdom Metazoa; phylum Mollusca; class Bivalvia; order Unionida; family Unionidae; genus Megalonaias; species Megalonaias nervosa. The sequence continues at coordinate 70,593 of JAECUM010016057.1, forward strand.
CAACAGACCATCTGAAAAGCTCTTCTGGTCTATGACCAAGAGAGCTAAAGGAATATATTCCTCTATCCCATTTCAAATAAGTATCATCCATTTTATTATCTGTTTCTTCAGTGCAATGTTGAGTAAAAAAATCCAATAACTGACTATCTGAATGCATACAAACCTTCATCCTCTGGAAGCAGAAATGAATTATGAGAACAAAATTGCTCCACCCTATTGCCCCAAAACTTACCTCAATGCATGACTTAACCAGCTGGATGGACAGGGGAAAACCACATACAACATGGGCATATAAAAACCTATGGCTGAAAGGCCCCACCTGTAGACAGTCTTGTAGATAGGAAAAGCTAACTTGATATCAGTCCATGTAGATGCTGATGATAATACATAACATTAGCAGATGACTTAACCTTAGGCTATCAAACAAATCAGTGAACTACAGGTATGATCTGTCTGTTGGAAAGTGGCCCAAGTGAACCTCAAATAGGTGTGCCAATGTGTGATCCCTGAGGTAGCCATACAACTTCAAAGACACTCATGAATGGATCACCATCAGCTCTCCTTCTTAACATGTCAACGTGTAAATTAATAAGTTACATCTACAATTAGTTTGTTAAAAATGTCCTCATTACCTCAATGGCCCAAAGTTTACTTAGTTAAACCTATCCTTCTTTATGGAACTAGGACTATAATTTAATGGTTTACAGCCAATCAGAAACTTTGCCAGGGCCTGACTTAATCTAATCAAACTCTGTTATCTTATGTTCCAAGTATATACACTGTACAAGTATGACACACAAATAAAAGGATGCTTAATACACAGGGACAAAGTGACTCATTCAAGTGATGTATGTATGCATGTATATATATATATATATATATATATATATATATATATACACACACACACACACACACATGACAGAACCATGACATCAAACTAATAGAGCAAACCAACTGATTTACAAATTGTGATCAAACTGACTTCTAAACCAGCAGATTTTTATACTGAAGAATGGTGAATGAACTCTCTATATCAGAATTTGAATGTGGCAATGACAAAACAATGACAAATGGCAATGACAAAACAACCATTCTCAGTCTGTAAAGATCAAATTTTATTTATCCTTTGCTAGACTTTTCAAGCAGCTGACTGCTCTCCATTACTTCTCCAATCTAAGTTCACTCCATGAAAAAAGTTCCTGAGCTGTAAGTCAGAAGTATTCCTTAGTCTCATATTTCTTAGTCATGAATCGAATAAAAAAAATGTATTATCTTCCCGTCAATGCTTCTCTAAAAACATCTTAATAATGATAAATAATAGATAAATAATGCAATAATGATTAAATGATACAAAAATTCAAAATACTAACTTAAGTGTTTCTGCCAAAGTCATATTTTGGCCAGTCTCTCTATTTCATCTCACCTCCACGAAAGGTGAGCTGAATTTTATCCAAAAAAACAAAAGCCATCAAGGATCAACTTGGAACCCTTTCTAAGTTTAGAGTATAAATATCATAGAGTTTGAAATGTTCAGCAATTTCATACTGCCTTCATCAGCAACTACTGTTGATCACCTTCCTTTTCCATGTGTTATCCTCTGATGTGATGACCTTGGTCTGAATGGGAATGATGGAATGTCCCTTTTTGCTACAATGTTCATGTATTACAGATGACTCCCTACTGATGTGTTCCTTAATCCTTGTTTCTAACAGTGCCTGTCTCACCAATATAATCATTCTCACAATCACTACGTTTGATACGATAAACCAAATCAAATTTTTTAAAATTTTCTGTTTTGTCCTTTACATATGTAAGTTGGTCTGCTAAAGAAATTTAAGTTTCTTATATCTATATTAATCCCATGTTGTCTGAATACACTAGCTGGGACTTCTGATGAACCACAGATGTATGGCATACTGATGTTGGTTTTATTTGGGCCACTACTGATTTTATTTTATATGGTTTTCTTCTTCTTTAAGAGTTGAAAATCCACCCTGGATAGCAATTTACTCACAATGCAGCTTTCACATGCTCTACATCTTCAATTTGATCTGTCTAAGAGTAATTAGTGAGTAACTCAGTGCAATAATAATCTCATTACTGACCTCTTGAAACAGTGTTCCAGATGATGATTGGAAAAAAGCTAACATACTGCTCAGTGTGGGTTGGTTTTCTGTACACAGTGACTTGAGTTGCTTCATCATCACTTATGTGTATACACATGTACAAGAATGGTAGTTTGCAACTTTCTTCTGGTTCTGAAATGAACTGAATATGTGGGGCAATGGAGTTGCAATGATCTGAGAACACCTGCACATGGTATTCATGTAGTTCAATCACAGTATCATCCACATATCTGAACCACATTGAAAGTAGGTTCCTGGCTAATTCCAAGGCCATCTTCAAAACAAAAACTCCATGTATAAATTGGCAACTGTTGGTGAGACCGGGGACCTAACTGTTGGTGAGACCGGGGAACTAACTGTTGGCGAGACTGGGGACCCAACTGTTGGTGAGACTGGGGACCTAATTGTTGGTGAGAATGGGGACCTAACTGTTGGCGAGGCTGGGGACCTAATTGTTGGTGAGACTGGGGACCTAACTGTTGGCGAGGCTGGGGACCTAATTGTTGCTCACTCTTTCTGTTGGTAAAATTGCCCTCTATAGATAAAATATGTTGTGTACAAACAGTCTCAGTAAGGTGCAGATATGTTCAATAAGGAGGTTACTGCTATTCAGAGAACTGTCTGCCTCTAATTTTTCTCTTACCATTATAAGTCACATGATCAACAGTAATCGCTGATGAAGGCAGTGTGTCGATATATAAGCTGAACATTTGGAATTCTTAGATATTTATGCTCTGAATAAGGGAAAATTATAATAATCTTGAATTATCCTGATCAAGGAAGCAACTTTTCAGTTGTACCTCATAAAACATTCCACATTTGGCCATAACCATTCAAGATTACAACAATAATTATAAGGTAATTAATTAACAGTTTGTTGTATACACATGTTAGCCTTCTTAAAGTGATTACTCAGCCACTCATCACCGCACCTGTATAACATTTCCAGACCCCAGTAAACTGGTTCCCACTGGTTTCTGTAATGTGAGGATAGAACATGTAAAAATTCTGCTCCTTTTTTTTTTATTTTAAGATCTCTTGTTTTTCAAATGCAGTAGGTTTCAACTAAAAAGGTATGTGCAGTAAATGGCCTATAAATGGTACATCAAATAAGAGAAACTGTCCAAAAACTTTCAAGTGATAAAGATATCTTTTTGCAGTGGATGACACCAACAAATATACACAGAGAAAGACACAAAGACAATAACAAAATATCTATTTTACACACTGTATTGTTATGGGGATACCAAAATCAACAAGTCTAATACTAATATATCCAAAACAAAGGAGAAAACTATACTTTGAACTATTTACATTGAAATACCTGATTTGCCAACGTAAATTGCAGTACATAGTTTGCCAAAATGTAAATTGCACCCACCCACTCCACCACCAAAATAATGCAATTAAAATGCCAAAGGTCTAAGTCCAAAACAAACTGTGCAATAAGAAAGTAAAAATCAAACTTGATCCTAATATAACACATCACACCAAATCTGTTTTCAAATCTAAGCTCTCCTTAAAATGTTTACTAAGCTGACAAAATTGAAGGAAACAGTTCTGAGTCAAACTGGGGCCATTGCTGGAATAAGTTCTGATTGAAAATGGTGAATAACCTACTTAACCAAAGTCTTCATAATGCAAAACCTCATAACAAATTTTATATCATTCCATGATGTCCTTCAAAAGTTCTTAAGTGGAAACAAATTTTGTACAGGACATCACGTTACCAGTATATAATATGATGTGCTATTACGTAATGGTACATGACAGGGACAAGATGAATGGACATGGGTTACACTTATGCCCTCTCCACACATCATGGGTCATAAATACTGACAAAAGACTGGATATCAAAAACCTTTTACAAATATAACTGGATGATTTGCTTCAGCTGAAGAATATTAGATGAATACATTCCTTCAATATCTGAAAACTGTAAAGTTACACTGTACCTGTTGTTTTCTTTTAACACTCCCATGTGCCTTCACAATTTTCTGATGCTCTGTTACAATATGCGGCAATTCCTATGTAGTTCTTGATCAAAACCTGGTACGATTCCATGATAATGTCTGAAAAAATTTGTATATATATATATATATATATATATATATATATATATATATATATATATATATATATATATATATATATAAAATAGACTATATTATGCATCATCATGTTCTCTGCTCTAAAGAAAAAATCTATACCCAACTTGTTTTACAAGGTAAATCATGTTAGAACGATAGCTAGATGGGTTAACATCAAAGGTGATAAAATAAATTAAAAATGGCAACAATTTAAGAGCAACAATAACAATGAGTAAGAATAAGAATCTAAAATAAACATCAGAATATGCTGTAATCTGTAATGAGTAGTAATGCACTTTTAAACTGGAGTTGAAGAACTATGGTGTCTTAGGGGTTAGTGTCAGAACTCACAACTAAAAGAGTGGAGATCTGAATCCTACATTAAGATCAACCTGGGTTGGCTAGCATGGTGTCCTTGGATAAGTTACTTTACTCCCACTTCCCCAGCATTACACAACCTATTTGTGTTGTTGTGCCACAAAACACCAAATCAACACAAAGCTGAGCAAAGCAGCATGTTGTAGTACAAATTTTCATTTTTGTTACAATGTCCTTTTCATGTTCTATAAAATTGGGAGTCAACAGCAACAAAACAACAGCAGTAATAATATTGATAATAATTATGTCAATTTTCTCTGTGTCTATCACTTTCACATATCCCCCTAAAAAGCTATCTATGTTTATAAATCACAGACTCAAAACTCAACGTTATATTTATTAAAATTGATACGTTAAATAAATTTCCTGATTCGGCTCCCAATATAACATGCTGCATGTATATCAATACTCTATGCTGTGGTTACCTCACATGCTACAATATTACCTTGGAGTAAGCTATAATGTTAATAACGGATACAGATTACTCCACTGACTCATCCACTGCCGCAACAAGAGTCTGCAAGCAATCAAAACCAATTCCTGCATGCATGCAGTCTGTAGCTTTTAGAACTCAACAAGAGCCTGCAAGCAGTCAAAACCAGTTCCTGCAAGCATGCAGTCTATAGCTTTTAGAACTCAACAAGAGTCTGCAAGCAGTCAAAACCAATTCCTGCAAGCATGCAGTCTGTAGCTTTTAGAACTCAATAGGATCATAATATACCTGGACTTGGCAATGACTTTGATTTTTTTTTTTTTTTTTTTAAACTTTCTTTTGGGATGCAAACTTTTGTATACATAATCTAGATGTTTGTATGCATGAGCTAGATACTTGTATATATGGTCTAGATAGTTGACTGTTGGTAGCACACAATCATGAAAACATAGATCTCTGAAAAACTGCTTTTAGCAGTTAGCAAATATAGATTCATCCATGCTAGATGGTGGTTGATACAGCCTAGTGTTTCTGAAGTGCCACATTTCCACTAATTCAATTTTATACAAGTAGCATCATTTTATAATTAAGCTACATGACCAAAAAAAATTAAAAATGTAAAAAAAAAATTAAAACATAAATCAATCAATTTAACCAATCAATCGATCAATAAAGCTTTGTCAAGGAAGTAAAAGTTGTGAAGATTGGTCGTTGTATCCAACAAATGAATGTCATTAACCCTGAAAACATGTATAATAGCAGGGGGTCTTTACTTTCTAAATTATGTCGATGTAATTTTTCATCCCCTCTAATTTGTAGTGCACCAATAATCCATAACAAGAAATTTCATGGAATTATACTGGAGGCCTGTTGGGGCATATAATATCCATCCCTCCCCATGTTTGGGACGTATGATATCCCTCCCTCCCCGTGTTGGGGACGTATGATATCCATCACTCACCGTGTTTGGGATATATGATATCCATCACTCCCCACATTTGGGACGTATGATATCCATCACCTGCATGTTTGGGACTGATGATAATCCAGCATAACTTAAACCAAAAATTTCACCTAGATTTTCAAATGACACTGACCTTACAAGAAGGTCGGAAGGAGATATGAATGCATGACTGGAAAAGGGCATAGCTCCCTGATTCTACAGTCCAAGCATGATACACTGTAGCTATGGTTTGGGACCTATGACCTTCCATCCATCAACGGGCCATGGATGGATGGATTTTAGATATATGTAGAAAGCGTTACACTGCATTTATTAATATTAAATGGAAATTTCATCAGACAGTTAGATTTTACCAAATATAACATGTAAATTTCATTTTATTCTTCAATTCTCAATCATATGCCATTTTTTAAATGGCTGCAGCATAAACAATTGATCTCAGAATTTTCTGATAAATGCTCTCGAGATTTAATTATCCCTGTGTGTGAAGCCAAATCAGATTGAGATTTAATTATCCCAGCATGTGAAGCCAAATCAGAATAAAGTACAAGACTGTACTATTGACTTTGGGGCTTGGGGGTATAATGTTACTTTCTGCACTTTATTGGGTATACCATGAGCTCAGCCTATCCTTATGGTACTGAGTTTTTGGTGTGAGATTGTAATTGATGGTGATGATGCCGTTGCATTATGTACCATTATACATATGTGTAAAACACAGATACATCTACACACATATACCCAGATATTCTGTGCTATATAGATTGGAAGTTCTGGGTCTACAGTATGTGGTCTTTTAAAATCATATATAAAATGAACTGATAGACCCTGAATAATCTGCCTGGGCATAATAGACAAGTTGAACTAAATAAATCATAAATACACTTTATTACAGTAAGGCCAAAAAAATATGTTTCCTATTGCACTAGTTTTAAAATTAGGGCAGGAATGGGTTTTTTACATTATGTATATTATAATGATTAGTATAAATAATGTACTAAGTTCTTCAAGTACTGGGCAAAACCAGCTCAATTAGAAAATCAATTTCAGGATTTTTCTTTCTATTTGTGTTTTTTTTCACCGGGGGGGGGGAAGAGTTAGGGTCAGTACTGAAAAACAGGGATGATTGGCCAACCGGAAACACACACACATCTTGTTTGGCCTAATCAGTTTCACTAACTGCCAAAAGTGAGGTTTAACATTCTTATGACATTACTTCAATACAGGGAAATGTCTGAATGATAGGAATTTTACAATACATGATGAGTTAGATCTAATTGAAAACAATCATTTGGGATTTCCTGTCATGCCAATACATAATGTAATGTGTAAAACCTTGTACCATGCTTGACACAACAATAAAATGTTAAAAGTACAAAGAGAACAATCAATATTTGAAAATGATGCTGTAGACTTGGTCAATAAAATTACAGTTGGGGAGTTTATGTGTTCTGTGTTTTGAATTCAGTGTCTGTGCTTCATAAATTGCAATTAAATCAAAGTATGAAAACAAACTGATACATGTGTCATATTATAATCACTTATAAATTTAGTCCAACTGCAGTAACCAGCACAGACCCAGATCTGCTGTCACATAATGCACCGGCATATCTAGGTCAGTGCAGTTTCTTAGAAGGAATCAAAAGAACAAACAACACAGACCCTGATATTCCAGTTTTTATCATGCAGTTTCAGATCAGGGTCTAAGCTGTCTGCAGATGGACTTTACTTACAAGCAAGTGTATACTGTAGCTTTACACACCTGGTCATAACTGCCAGATTTACACATATCTCTTCTAAATAAAACTTAAAACTGGAACATAATGGACATGGATCAATATTTTTTGTATGCCTGATGTAATCTGTAAAACAATCACTTTCACCAACAATTTTGGCATGATGGGTTACTTTTCTGTTTAGGCGTTACATTTTCAATTGATTTTCAACGACTGATAAAGATATGGAATGGGGACTGCATTACATTTTCAATTGATTTTCAACGACTGATAAAGATATGGAATGGGGACTGCAAAGGAGATCTAGGTCTTGAAATGGGGGTGCTGGAGTCTTGCCTCAGAAATATGTAAATTTATAATATTTTAAAGCTACTCTGTTATAATGCCTATCTATAGCCATTTAATAAACTTTTTAAACAGTGTGTCATGAAACGTATTTATATTCAACAGAATGGCAAAAGTTGAATTTATTTGCTCAAACAAAATTTTTTCCAAAAAATGAGAAAGAAAAATGCTTATTATTATTTTCACAACTTCACAATTTCCACAAATTTACAAAATCTAATTGATAATAAGCAACTTCCATGGTACCCAGGTTCTATTCTAGAAATAAATATTATGGAACGAAATTTCATTCTTCAGAAAAAAGGGGAAGAAATTTATAAATACAGGAGTGAAGAGATGAAACAAGGGGTAGGAAATGAGGAGTGAGTGCTGCACCGCTAGCCGATTACTCCGTGAGATACTGTAGAAATCGGCATCGATCCCACAATCACATGATTAAGAATAGACCCTAAATATTTAATGATAAGAAATTATTAGACTACAGTCTGTAAATAATATTATTGAATGGTGTAAGGGTGCAAATTTCTGTCGATCTACGAAGAGCACATTAATTTGGGCAGGTGAATGATTAATTAGATTTATGGGGACCATGGCATGTTAAATTGCCATAATGCACAGATTTGTAATGTCTGTGTCATGAGAGGAGTGATTCTTAATGAAGTGTTCGTTTATTTAACAGTCAGACAGACTGGAAGGATAGGGTTAACTTCGATCTTGTATCGGACTTGTCGGATTTTAAATTTTCCAGAACCAGTTATTTGGGAATCTCGAAGGCAGGCAGACTACAATTTTGGCGCCTAGTTATAAAAGGCGGGTGATATATTTAATCCGGATTGGTTACGCTAGATAAGGGGCGCGATTCCCACACAAAAATGCCTTGGTTTTAATATGTCCCATCACAAAATTTTAGTCAGTCTATGTTTTTCTGCAAGAGAAAACAAATGTAGGAGACTCCATGTTTGAATTTAGAAGAAATTCACTCATAAATAATTATCCAAGGGACCGGATGTCTGGTAAGTCAACGGACACGATTTTGGGGGTAGAAGCGAGCGAAGCTTGAAAACAGAAGGTATTTTGTGCCAGTCTCATGTAATTTGTTGATATCAATATAACGATTTGTTTGATTTATTTGCTTATATTTGCATGAATTTATTTGTTTAAATTCATAGATCAATTTTCTTGATATGAATACAACTGTGTGAGTTCATCGATATGAATCCGTACAATGATATTCTTTATATGAGTTTGACGAATTGTTTGAATGTGTCATCTTGATTGTTATAGGAAAATATGTGTCTAAGAATTTCATGCCTTACCTTAGTTGATATGAGTTACGAGATGCCGTGTGAATTCACCGACCTTAGATGATTTCACGTATGATAAAGACTTGAATGTGTATTGACTGAAATTAAAGTTGTTAAACCATGAAGTGAGATTTCTTATATGCTAAAGACTTCAATGTGTGTATTCACTAGAATTAACGTAGTTTAGCCATGTAATGAATTTCATTCATTCATTTGTGTAATTGAGACGAGAACAGAACTGTTATGTGTTGGGGGATGATAATGTGAGTCAGGTTGAAATAGCCATTAGGAAGTACATTAATCTTATGAAACTAGGTTTGTTTATGGTCTGCCATGTTTAGCTTGACCAGATAGTCTTTGGTATCTGTTTGAATTCCGATAGAACGATATCTGACATAACTAGAGGAGAGTAATGAACTATTCCCAGTAGGATATCTGACAGAAGATTTAAGTTGCTTCTTTTTTTATTGTGGAAGGTGAAATAGCTCCACCGGACATATCCACGTACCTACCTATCCAAATATCTACGTATCACGTACTTACATATCCACCTACCCACACAAAGTTCGAGGGCTGAAAGAGGCAAGGCAATAGAGAGTTTGGAGAAGGGAAAAGTGGAAAGGACCAAGAAGGACAGTCACAGTGAAGTTGGAGAACAGTCACAGTTAAGTTGGAATGAACCAGAAATAATCAGGTTATGAAGTTGTACAAGGCAATGACTTTGATTGTTCACTCGATTCTATGATGAACTAATTCTATCATTTAAAACAGATCAGCTATTTATATAAGTATATTTGTGTTTGAAATTCAGTGAATGACTTATTTCAAAAAGAAGTGTATCTTCCTAGTGTAATGCATTGTCATGGTTGTTTATGTAATTGATTAAGTTGTTATTTTCATATAAGGGGGCTCATGTCATTCTGTTTTATATATCTGCTCAGATCTCTATCTATTCCACCTATAAGTCTCACACTTTATATTGATATTAACTCGATCCGGGCAATAAGACCGAAGGCAATCCCCCTCCAGATAATGATAACCCAATTTCCACTACAACCAACCCCCAACAAAGTGGGGGCTTCGTAGCAAATGGGTTGCAACAATTCTGGTAGATTTGTATATAATTTAGCAATGTTCATAACATTAGTAAAACCATGTTAATATTAATGTAAATATAATCTTCATGAATATGTAAAAAAAATTATTAAAACACTGAAACACTAGCTAAATCACTAATGGGACTTCACTAGCTAAATCACTAATGGGACTTCAGGAAAGTGGTCTCTTTAGCAGTATGGCTCCAATAGTAGCATTCAGCTGTGTGTGTTTGTGTGTGTGTGTGTGTGTATGTACTGTTATGTATATGTAATTTAATTGCTAGTTTTAAATTCTTTTTTATTTTATTTTTATTTCATTACATGTTACTGTAATGATAACTTTATTTACTGGATTTGACTCTTTTTCTAGAAAATTCAGTTCAGTTCTAGTAAATAATCACTATTGCTACATTATATTTTTAGCTGACCTCAGAAAGTTCCTGACCTTGATTCTGAATTGGTAAACACAGAATGAAAATCATTGGTCGTAATCAAGGTCATTCTTGGGTTGCATCAGCTCTGTTGTAAACAATTTTTTAAAATTCATTTCCAGTGTGGGAATCATTGATTCTTAGCTAAGGCTATACTAGCCTACGTGCTAACTGACATATTATGTTACTGCGCTGTTCGGGCTGGGTGACCATGTGACCCATCACGCAGGTCTGAAATTGCATTTTTAGTTGGGTTTAATACTCATGTCTCAGTGATTTTAATTCAGTCATAGTTTACACCTTTAACAATAAGGTGATTTTATTGCTGATGCCAGTTTGATTTAAAATTCTTCTATTTTTTGGATTTAATAATTTATATTCCCTGGAAAATACCAGTGCTCATAAAAATTCTTGGACAAAGACATTTAGTGGAAATTATTTGGAATTTTCAAAAGCCGGAATATTATTCTTCAGTCATAAAATTCAACATGGAACTGTTGACACATCAACACAGGACAGATTATAGAAGATGTCATCGCCTTCCATCTTGGAACTTCATCGGGATTCGAACTTTTATTCATTTAGAACTTTTTAGTGATAGGATTTATATTTTAAAATTCTAGCATTAATTTTTGAATCAGATTCACAAACTATAAGTCCTTTTTCATATTTTTACCTTGTTTTCTAGGGAAATAAATTATTTTCATTAAATTTATAAAGCTTGTTGGCTTCACTCTTTTCTTTGTTACTTTTGTACGAGCCTACACGTAACAGTACTGATACAAATAGACGGACATGTATACATAGGATTTTATTATAGTTTAATATTTGAGAAAATTTCGTCAGTTACATCTGACATCAATTTTACTTCATTCTTCAATTCCAAAATATCTGTGATTTCTTAAAAGTCTGTTGCATAGCCAATTGATCACTGAATTGTTCTGTAAACTATGCCCTCAAGATTCAATTACTCATGCTTTTGTAATGCAAGTAGTCACATCGACTGCTTGCAAATAAAAGTAGTGTTACTAATGACTGAAAAAGGTATTGCTTTAAAGTTATCCCTGTTGGGTGAGTGTCACATGGTGTTGTAAAACACTACATCACAACTGAGGTGGCGCTCTACAATTTCATATTTTGCATAGGGTTAGAATTTTAAAGAAAAAGAACTTCCCCGGGTTTCCTCACTAGTTATACTGGCTGTTTACAAAAGACCTTGTATATCTTAGGTATTGTTCAAAGAACCTTTAATTCCCTTTATTTTGGTGTATGATTGATGGGTGTAATATGGGTTATAGAGTATACAGCTTGGCCTTACTCCAGATGTGCACCTTTCAAAAAAGTGCTAGCTCTACTTGGTCATTTTCACTTCCTAACTTTAGAGGTAAATTGTAAAAAAAAGAGCCAATAACTTTTTTTACATTTTATATATTTGGTAATTCATTCATTGCACTTTCAGAAGCTGGTATTGTCTAATCTGACAAAATTCATTTTCCCTATTTTAACAGGTGCTAAGGATGGTGTACTTCAGACAAATTCAGGCCGATTTTTGGAGCACAAGGGAGCAGTCATTTTAGTTAGCAGTGTGCTATGATCATTTACAATTTCCAGAAGTACAATATCCAAAGAAATGTCAGCCACATTCCATCAAAGTAGCATAGAGGTATGCCAACATTCTTTCCACTGTGCATGTTTTAAATGCAAACAACTTCACCTTACATACGTCACTCTCTCAAAAGTACATAATAACTGGTAAGCGTGCCGTGACTGTTGGGTGAGCGTCACATGGTGTCGTAAAACACTACATCATGACTGACTGTTGGGTGAGCATCACATGGTGTTCTAAAACATTACATCATGACTGACTGTTGGGTGAGTGTCACATGGTGTTGTAAAACACTACATCACGACTGACTGTTGGGTGAACATCACATGGTGTTGTAAAACACTACATCATGACTGACTGTTGGGTGAGCATCACATGGTGTTGTAAAACACTACATCGAGACTGACTGTTGGGTGAGTGTCACATGGTGTTGTAAAACACTACATCACAACTGACTTGGGTGAACGTCACATGGTGTTTTAAAACACTACATCATGACTGACTGTTGGGTGAGCATTACATGGTGTTGTAAAACACTACATCAAGACTGACTGTTGGGTATCACATGGTGTTGTAAAACACTACATTACAACTGACTGTTGGTTGAGCATCACATGGTGTTGTAAAACACTACATCATGACTGACTACTGGGTGGGTGTCACATGGTGTTGTAAAACACTACATCTTGACTGATTGAATAACCATTTCTGATTGTGTTGGTGGGGAATATAATCTACTGGATTCATTGAATGAGTCAGGATTTACTGGTCATAATCCAGTATATCAAGTTCATCTTCAATTTTAAGCTTTTAAACTTGTGGTTACTGAAGGAATAAAACTGCTTCAAAAATAATTTTCTATCATCATAGCCACTAGCATGGTGGTCATAAGGACAGGATTACTGTATGATTTGATTTTCAATCCCTACAGCCACTAGCATGTTGGTCATTAGGGTGGAATTACTGTATCATGTGATAATAATTTTGAATCACTACATGGGATTACTTACCATGTGGGATTCCTGTATCATGTGATAATAGTTTTCAGTCACTACATGGGACTACTGTATTATGTGGGATTCCTGTATCATGTGATAATAATTTTCAATCACGACATGGGACTACTGTATCATGTGGGATTATTGTATCATGTGATAATAATTTTCAATCACTACATGGGACTACTGTATTATGTGGGATTCCTGTATCAGGTGATAATAATTTTCAATCACTACATGGGACTACTGTATCATGTGGGATTCCTGTATCATGCGATAATAATTTTCAATCACCACATGGGACTACTGTATCATTTGAGATTCCTGTATCACGTGATAATAGTTTTCAGTCACTACATGGGACTACTGTATTATGTGGGATTCCTGTATCATGTGATAATAATTTTCAATCACTACATGGGACTACTGTATGATGTGGGATTCCTGTATCATGTGATAATAATTTTCAATCACTACATGGGACTACTGTATCATGTGATAATAATTTTCATTTACTGCATGTATAGCCACTAGCAGTGTTCATTAGGCCAGGATTGCTCTATCATGTGATAATTTCAATCCCTATAGTCACTAACATGGTGGTCATCAGGCTGGGATTGCTACTGTATGTGATAATAATTTTGTATTGGTATAGGAACTAACATGGTGGTCATTAGGCTGGAATTACTGTATTATGTGATATTGTAAATTCAGAAGCCTATTAAAGGGGAAAAAAATCATTTTTAAAAAAAGAAACATTAGTAAAATGTACAATACAAAATTTTGGATCACAAACACAATTAAACCTCCCTTCTCATAAATATTAAATTTTAATATAAAATATTCATAAAAATTACCTGTTTAAGTGTCTCTTTGTCTTGGATCTGTTCAATCAATCCTATAGGTCATAAGTAAGTAAATTTGTATATGAAATGTATATCTACCTATACACTAAATACCTTTTGTATCTCATCTTTTTATGAGAAAATTGCAACTATAACCTTGGGTCTCTGTTGATCACTTGAATCACAATCTCAATCAGAGAGTTATATGCTGTATATAACATACATAAACATTTCAACAATCTATACTTACATTTACATAGTTATTGTACATCCCATTCTCTCTGGATTAAATAAAAAAAAAAAAACATCACATTTTCTTCTGTTCACCTTTTCCCACATTTATTATTTGCATCAAGTACATTTACAGTCCCTTAAGGTGACTGGAATATTTATTTTTCGAGTTGTCCTGATGCAGAATAAAAGTGAACACTGATGTAATTCGTGAATTACAGGTATCCAGGTGTCATTTTCATGTATCGGGTTACGATTCAGTCTCATGAAAACGTCGTAAACAAACCACAGCTATGAATAAGCCATCAACAAAATCCTTTCACCACAGGTAAATTATGTTCGGTACGTCCATCATGTATTCAGCTGATCAAAGGGAATGGTAAATACATCCGTAAACAAAACTTCTTGTTTACTTATAGAACGGTAAAAATAAAACACAACATGTATAATCTCAACACAATCAGTAAACATCTACAGGTCTTAAGCAATGCATAATGATCTCTGCGACGTTATTACCCAACATAAATTGCCTGATCTCGTCTTTTGACCGTGGCGTAGATTGAATGGCATCACACTGACAATAGTGGTATACTGGGTCCTAAAAACAAAACAACTCAATTGCTTTAGGAACAATCATCTATGTATCTGGCGACCCTGTCCTCTTAAATTGACAGATTAAGTTCATATACGTATAACTCAACCCGTCAGGCAGAGGGGGGAGAGAAAGAAACGCCAGGAATGCAGTTAGTACAATCTTTGCGGTGATCTATCTTCTTTCGCCTGTCAGTCTGATCGCTGAATGTGTGTTAGCTGTATATACCAACAACAGCCCTCCCTTCTCTGATAGATATATAGATAGCACCTACTTCTACCTACCGTGTGCGCATTTTCTAAAAGCCATACCTGTAAAACTCTGAGTATAGCCTGTTCCACTTATCACGATTACTTCATCTGACTCCTCCGGGGTGTTAGTGCTAATGTAGCATTGATTATAGTTTGTTCTCCCGAGCATGGCATGGATAATGCAGTGCTTTCATAGAAACACAAAACTCTGTGTGTGTGTGTGTGTGTGTGTGTGTGTGTGTGTGTGACTTGATTTTGAAATATTGTTATCATAATGAACACAAAAAAATGTGCGTGTGCGTGTCACTGACTTGATTTTGAAATGATCTATGCTTACTAGCCTAATTTCTAACCGAAATGGCACAAATAAGCTCATGTTATTTTATTATGTAAAGACACATCCGTCTCTAACAAAATATGTGTATGTCTTTGTCTATGAAACTTCTTGATTTCAGAAAACAAAGTAAGTGCAGTCGGACTCAGGACCGGCCATTTAATTTTCGGAGGGTCTAGGGAACCCAGCAATTATTTAAAATATAAAGTTCAGTCATTAGTTAGCTTGAAACAAGCTATTCTTGGTCGGATTTATAGGGAAAAAAATAACCCATTAAATCTACAATATTATTTGAAAACAAAATATTGTGAGATAAAACAAATATTCTGATTCAAAAGAAATCTCAGACAACCCACCCATCCCATGGTCGGTCCCTCGCCTGTCCAATTACGCTGAGCAAGTAAAGACGGGATTAGTTAAAAAGAGGGAATCTAAATGAAAATGTTAAAGGTCAGATATGGATTTTAAATCAACGTAAGTGGATGAGTAATAGCGTAGCTAGAAATTCTGCCCCCTCATCCACAACATTTAACTATACGGACAACTTCCAATAATAAAAGATGTTTGATGGGAATTTTTGTCTCTCTCTCTCTCCACCCCACCCCCTGCAGTTACGGAGGATGCTTGGGCAGTAGCTACGCCACTGAGAAAGGGGGGGGGG